>JADRCD010195338.1:0-10942 GCA_019843815.1 Montemys delectorum | reverse complement strand
GAGAGAGAGAGAGAGAGAGAGAGAGAGAGAGATGGAGGAATGTTCCCATGTTCTGATATAGTGGACGCAGGTAAAGGTGGGAGATGAGCCCAATGGATTCTGAGAATATGGCGGCTGTTGCCCTGGCAACAGGTCTGTGAGACCCACCCATGTGTCGCCACAGGCTTTGGATGCCCTGATGTTAACGGTAAGGGCTGCAGATCATATGCACATGGCAGTTAGTCTGCCATTCTCTGTTCTATGCTGTTAGAAGCCACAGTGACATTCAGGCAAACAATGGGGAAAATAGAGAAAAGGAGGGACACCGGCAATATAGGTAAAAATCTTAGGCTTGGAAATGAGAGAAACTCAATTTGAAACATGTTTAAGCAGAGAAGACATCAGCCCCATAGCTGGAGAGGTCAGAGGCTCATGGCTCTGTCTCCCTGCCTGCCCGTGGGGTGGTCTCATCCTCAGTTGTCACCAAGCACAGCCACGCAGCCTTGTACTGCACATAGCCTTGTACCACACACAGCCACACAGCACACCTGGGCCCCAGCCACGCAGGCCTAGTAGATTTCTTGTAGGCACAAAAAAAAAAAATGTCTTTATCAGCTTTCCTGAGAGTCGGGAAATGTTCCAGTTCTAGAGGCCATCGAGGACACTGACTAAGCCTGGGTCATGTGACCCTCTAACCTGGAAGCCAGGACAGAGGGAAGGAAAGGCCCTCAGCTCACCTAGGCACAAATGGGCTTCGAGTGGAGTGGGGAAAAGGGCTCTCTAGGGAATATGGGTGTGTCACTCAAACTGAGGGTGGGGTGCTAAGCAAATAAGAACTTCAGGTGTGCCCTGAAAATGATGGGCCTCCAATGCAGAAAAGGCTGGGAGGTCAGAGAAGTGAGCTCCCAGCAGGCACCCTGAGTTGCCGCCCCAGCTGAGGCTCCTTAAGCCACATGAACATGACTCAGCAGAAATGCTTGGTTCTGCTACAGGCTTCTACCGCTTTGTGTTCCGGGGGCTGCCCAGCTTCTGCTTAGAAATACCGCTTGCTTGCCCTAATGTCCGCCAGGGTTCAGAGAGGCTCTCTACTCTCTCTGCAGTCCTTCCTTTTCCTAGTCCTTCTCTGCCCAGGACAAAGTCTGGTGACTGCTGAGAAAAAAGAAAAGGCCACCTTGCTTTTATGATGGGACTGTCAGCCAGCCGTTTGGCTGTCTCCCCTGTCCCCAGGCAGGCAGAGAAAGACCAGGACAGCTTGGCACAGACCCCAGGCAGGCTCCAGACACCAACCCAAGAGGCTGAGCCTAAGGTGTCAGCAGAATCCCCCCTGACCATGCTCATCAAGTCTCCACACCCACAGAGGCAGCCCCGGAAGTTGGAGGAGAACTAGGGTGGTCATGACTGAAGAAGGCTCTGCTGTGAGAGGAGACTCCGCCCACAGCAGGATTTTCCATACCAGGAGGCACCTACTTCTTCATTCCCCAGAACCTACACTGGGCGCCAGGAAAGAGCTGGACACCAAACCTCAGTATAGTCCTGTGTATACTCCTCAGAGCAACTACCCTTGACCAGGGCCTGCTCCTAGGGCATCATCTCTTGGCTATGTGGTCTATACTGGGGAAGCCTAGGAGAAAAGCTTAGCATCCGAACTGGATCCTTGGAGTCCCAAGGCTTAGAGTTCATACACTGGGCACATCCCTTCATCTCTAAGACTCATTACTCCTGACATTGGATAGGTGTGAGCAAGGCCTTCTGGGATGCAGGACCCAGGAGCAGAGCCACACTGACCCTGGCCAGAAGGTGCTGAATGGCTACTCTGGGGAAAGCAAGCAGGTTCTTGGTTTCATTATTTCAAGTGCAATCTGGAGTATGTGTCCAATCCTTTCTGGCCTTCATGTGTGGAAGCTACTTTGAAGCTTGGGCACAAGCTGCTGAGTCTGGTCCTGGCCAATGGGTATCAGCCACTAACTGGCCTTGGTTCCCAGGCTACCCCATCATCCCGATCCTCAGAACAGAATATCTGGACTTCTCTAACCTAGATTTCTTCCATCTGTGACCTGGGATCATAAAAGCAAGCAAACCCTGAGTGGGCCTGCCTAGCAAGACTCCCCTGTGTTCCAGGCAGGCCAGCTCTCTCAGGTCTCTTACTGATATCCTAAAAGAAAAGTGAGTAAATTGGGCAAGTTCAGTAGGCAGCAGATTCCTGACTAAGCATAGGGAAAGCCTGATGGGAAGCTATGAGTCTTGCAGGGCTCGGAGACAGCCCTGGAGGGGACAGACAGTCCTGAGGAGGGGAGGGGAAAGGAGGGAGGGCAGAAGGGGAGGGACAGTGTAATCGTAACTACTCAGAGACTCTCCCAAGTGCACCTTGATGCTGTCCACACTTTGCCTACATTTTCTTAGTTTTATGAGGGCTTCATTTGCACTTCTTCCAATGCCCCAGTTTAGAAGAGGACAGAAGACCACTCTCTTTTTGTCAAGCAACTAGTCTGTTCATTTTTGTATTCTGTTAACAACTAAGTTACTGGGTCCCACTGTATTCCACCATGAATGGAAATCCCTCTATGGGTACCAGCATCTGAAGATGGTCAAGCCCCTTCTATAAAGTAGCCTTGGGTTTGCATAGAACTCGTGAGGCCCATTCTCCTACATACACTGACAGGCACACCCACGTCACTTATCATGGGGATGCAAGGCAAATGCCATGCAAAATAGTTGTAGAGGATTATCTAAGGAGAGTGACAGAGGAAAAGTCTGTCTGCGTTAAATGTAGATTCAGCTCTTGGTTTTCACAGCATTTCAGTCTGGGGGTTGGTTGAACCCACAGTGGAACAAAGGGCAAACTTACACACATATGTGCTATATAAAACAAAAACAGGGTCATCCCCAACACAGCGATGGAGGACTCGCTGCTGTCTACTGATTAACTGCCCTGGGTTTGTGGCCACTCCAAGCCTCAGAGGCTTGCTGGCCAATCACAACACACACGCCAGGCCTGGAATCCCCAGCTCAGGGCTGCGCCTTACCCAGCAGCCCCTCTGCCTTGCTTGGCAGCAGCAGCCCCAGTGCCTTGCTTGGCAGCAGAACTTCCCACTGCCAGCCTCCCCCCCCCCCCCCCCCCACCTCCCGCCCAGTGCTGACCACGAGAACTGCTTTGCCATCTGGTTTGACCTGATTTCCCTCCTTTTCTTCATTACACTGCAGGCTTAGGAGTCTGGGTGGGTGGTGCGGACACAGCTGAGCTGGCAGACCAGTTGGGAGGCAGACTTTGCTCTTTTTAGAGGCCAGTGGGCAGTCCCCTGGCGTCAGGCCACTGGGGCCTTTGTGAAGATATCTGGCCTAAAGACCAGCTATGCCAGCAGGTGGGTATGGGAGGCATTGTTGTTCTGGTCACTGAGCACTTGGGGCCACCTGCCTAGCTTTGCGCTGAGTCCTCTGTGCGTCTTCTCACCCAGATGAATCCTGTCAGCCACATCCAGGGCTAGGCAGAGAGATCCATTCACTTATTCGCTCTTTCATTGAGACTTTCATTCCACCCAAAGTTGCTGGCACCACAGCAGGCTCTTATGGCGAAAGGCATTCAGCCTCAGTGCGATATAGGAAGAGTCTTCGGGTGGCGTTTTCAGATGGCAGAGGAAAAACAAAACAAAACAAAACAAAAAAAAAAAAACGGGAGTAATGGGGAAATTTGAGAGAAGGCGCGAGCTGGGTGTGGCTGAGTAAAGAGAGCTCTGGCCTGGATGGGCATTCAGGCAGGGGCAGTTTGGCTGAGCAAAAGCTGGGCAGTCATACAAAGTGGGCGTGTTGGGAGCCCAGGGCTGACTCAGACTGATGTCCCCTGCACAACAGAGGAGGAAGCGGCTTTGACAGAGGGGTCTCTCCATCTGCTGAGTGGCCTTAGTCCAGTCACTTGCCTCTCTGACTCTCAGATTGCTATCTTGTAAACCACATTTCATGATCTTCATCTGGCCTGGCCTGTGGGGAACTCTGAGAGAACCAGACTATGGGCGGTGGGAGGGTCACTGGGGAGGGGAGGGTGAAAGGCCCCAAGGGGTCAAGGTTGCTGCAGTCACAGGGTAAGGAGGAGGAATTCCTGTGGCCAGCAGACCGGCTGGGCTAGAAAGAGTGGGCGAAGCCTGCTTGCACAGGTGGCTGGGTGGGTGGGAGAGGCCAGGAGGCCAGTGCTTCCTGCAGCCTGGGATTCCAGAGCGTTTACAGGGTGAGGTATGTCATAGGTCTGGAGGAAAGGCCTGGAAGGTGGAAGGGCTAGTGTGTCAAGGGTGCCCCTCCCACCCAGCAGGCCTCCTGTCCCTCCCTGCGTATAGCTCACCGATTGACCTGACCTGCATAGGACACCATGTTTCTCTAACTATCTAAAGCTGCCTCTCCAGTTCTGGCATCTAGAATTCTCTTCCTGGTTGTTCTGGACAGATGATCCAGCACAGGCCTCCTACCCTCTTGGCTGTCACCTCTGCTTTCTCAGCAGCCCCATGGGAGTTTGTGTAGTCAATCCTGTTGGTTTCATAACAGCTTTCCTCTAGCCCACCTGATTCTGGAAGCTTCCAGATCCCAGAGGAACATACTCCTCCACAGCCAATGAGGTGAATCCTTTGAAGAATTTAAACCAAGAGACCAGAACAACTAGACAGCAACAGCCCTGACCCCCTACTCTCCTGTGTGTGCTACTCCAGCCTGACTCACATCAGTCTGAGCTGTCAGGTCTGATTGATGCTCTAATGTAGAGAAAGCAGTGTTATGGGAACCCTTCTTCTGAAGCTGGGTGTGCTACAACTCTGTTCTTCAAGGGAAAAAAAAAAAAAAGGAATAAAATTAGAATACTTTTTACCTATGAGCTAGACCCATGTTCACACAGGGTGCCGGCAAGCTCCCATAAAGAGACTGTGCTGTACATTGCTGGCAGAAAGGCTACACACCATAGGCTCAGAAAGGTTTCCTAGAGCCGACACACAGATGGATGTAAGATCCAAGTGAAGCTAACACGGGCTTGGGCCTCCATCCATCATTCATGTCAGTTTGAAGTCCGCAGCCTGGGTGGCTTAGCAATAAGGACATGTACCTACTCAGTGCCGAAGTGGGGGTTGCATGAGGATGTTCCCTTGGTCAGGGCAGTGACAGGTTCAGTGATGGATAGGAACCTGGTCGTTGTCCTTTGGTGTGTTTCCTCCAAGGGGAGGTGGTGGAGGGCTGGAAGGGTGCTGATCCCTGAAACACTCCAGACCAGCCTGCCTCCCTGCTGGAGGGGGGGAGGGGGCTATGATGTGGTGCAGTCTGCAGAGGGAGCCTTGGAGCCTAAGGGGCTTTCCATCCGCATGGCTTTTCTGCCATGTGACTGACTTCTTCTGAGTTTTAAGCTGTTGTAGCAAACATTAGGTAAAGACCTGAGATATAAGGCCAACTCAGAAATACTCGGTTACAAATCCACTCTATACACTCAACTGTCCCAGAGACGACACGTTACTTCATTTCCTGGAGGTCAAAAGAAATGTGACCCTGAGTGACATTCCTGCTGATGTGGGCCAGGCATGTTCCTCCCTGAGGGAGAGGTGGGGAGGGCCTTCTTCAGGACAATAAAACTATCTAGCATCTACCCCTGAAACACATCTACACTCCACTGCTTCCCTCAGCTTTGCTGTTGAACGCCTGGTCCCTAGGGACCCTGCTGGTCAGTGTCACCCTCGCAGCTAGGCTGGATCTGCACTGAGTTAAACACATACCTTGGCCACTTCTGCTGGACACTGCAGGCCCCCACCCTCTTCCCATTCCCTCCCTCTGTCGAATGGCAGGGGAAAACATAGGGCTTTCTCTCTTTCCTGGGAGCCAGGGAGGCAGCCTGGACTGAGAACCTTCTAGAAGGCTAGAATACTGTTAATGTTGAGGGAAAGAAAGTGCAAGCAGGGGCACGCAGCATGGAGGAAGGCCTTGCAGCCCTTTCTGACTCCCGCAGGTGCTCCTAGTGGTTATGCTACCCCCATAGCTCTCCCAAGAGAGAACCTGAAGCTCCATCCTCAGGGATCCTATGTGTGTGTCACATGTCCCCCAAATAAGGCTCTGGTCAGTGTGAGGGTACAGACTAAGTCCCAGTAAAGCTTCTTTACTTTGGACACCCTCTCAGAAGGCTGCCCAGGCCAGGCCATAGTTAATCCTTCTGGAATTTTCCTTGGTAGTTCTAGGCTCATGCTTCTTGGATGCGCAAAAAGAGCTCACACGGGCTCAGATCTGACCATCTTGCTTTCCTGTTTAAAACCCAAGCTCCTCCACTCAGCTTCTCAGTCCCCGTGTGACCAGTTCTCTGATTGTCTTTTCAGCTTTGGTCCTCAATCTCCCTCTTTTCCCTGCCAGTGTGTGCTTCCAAATCCCACATCCTCCTCTCTCTTCTCCAGGGTTTTGGTCCCCTGGGACTGTGCAGCCTCCTCCCTCTTCAGCTATCTCAGGCCGTAGGTTAGAGTGGAGTCAAATGCCCCTGGGCCCCGAGTCAAAAGAGTTCTGCCTGGTGTGTGGCCTGCAGTTCTCAGGGACTTGGGCTTCTCATCTCTAAGCTGGGCATCATAAAATCAGCATCACGGGACCACAGTGAAGAGCCAGCAAGAAGACAGGTATACAATACTGAGAGTAGAAACGATGTCCCAAGGGCTCAGTAAGCAGAACCACCTTTGCCATTCCTTCGTCCACCATCTCCTCCTTGAGCATTCCTTAGCTGAATAAAGCAGAGCATAAATTATTTAACCAGAGAGGAGATGGGCAGCCAGACTCTCCATGCGGACTTTGTCAGATACTATACAGAGGATACAAATGGCGGCCACATTTGCTGGCATTTACTGTCTGCCAGGCACCATGTGGGATGCTTAAACCCATTAATCTGCTTCATCCTCCAATCCATTAATGAAATGTTTGTAATTTATTTACCTGGCTGAGCCCAACTTATCAAAGCCTATGTTTTTCTTTTTTTTTTAATGTTAAAATGCAGCCAACATGATAGGCACTCCATAAAAATTGTCTTTGACTTTGAATGTTCCCTATGTCCTAGGCTCATGATGAGCCCTAGGATTCTTTCTGGAGTTGAGGGGTAGCAGTCAGCTTCCACTCAGAGTCAGTCCTGATTCCCGCTGACCAACAATGCAGTGTCCTCTGCCATGGAGTGTGGCGCTTTGTGCTTCCCAGTTACTCAACTGACGAGTTGCCTTCATCAGCTTGGCCTGCAGCCATGAATGAGAGATACTTTCTTGCTTGTTAACTGGTAGAGCAGAACCCACCCGCCCGCCGTGGGCAGTACCACCGTGGGCAGGTGGGCCTGGGCTGTTTAAAAAAGCTGAAGGTAAGTCAGAGGAATGGGAGCCAGTAAGAATCATTCTGCTTCACGTTCCTGCCTTAGGTTCCTGCCCTGCCTTTGCTTGTGATGCACCATGGCCTGGATATGTAATCCAAGGAAACCCTTTCTCCCACATTGATTTTGAACAGAGGGGTTAATTGCAATAAGAAAAAAAAAAAAACTAGAAGGCACATGCCTCGCACACGCACACACGTGCACACAGGTGCACACGCATACGCAGATGCACACACACACACACACACACACACACACACACACACACCAGGCTATCTAGGAAACTGGTTGGGAAAGTAGGAGGCAGAGGGGAACAACCAGCCAAGAGGTCACTGGCACCCACTTGTCGCCACCACAGATAGCAGCACAGAGTGAACATTGATGTCTGAGCTCTGCTGCTGGCCCAGCAGTGCAGTGGGGGTGGGGGGGGGGTGGGAGGGAGGTGAGGGGGGGCACTCGGACACTTCTTCAGGTCTGGGAGCTGCTCCCTCTCCTGGAGAAGCTTCTCCTCACAGAAGTCCCGGTGGTCAGGCCCAGCAAAGAAAGCAGGTTTGCTGTCTCCGGGGCTGAGACCTGTCCCCTATCTCAGGTGCTCTGACCATCATGCGATCTGGCAAGCTTCACACAGGCTTTTGGGAAGTCTTTTTCTGACCTCCCCATCCATCTGGCCTCACTCTCCAGTTCCTGTTGCTTCGTGACTGCGTGGTTACCTTTTATTATACCCACAGACCGTGGAGCACCTGTTAGTCTGTAAAATTTGCAGTAAATTTGGTAAGGAAAAATATTTAAAGCGACGACGGTGACTAATGCTTGTAAGTGTTCTAGGACTTAAAACATATCCTCGGTTTACAGGTGGTGACTGACAGCTAGGCCTGCTGGCCTGCACATCCTAGCATCCATTCACCCATTTGAAAGATATGTATTGAGCAACTACAGGAACTGGGCACTGTTGGAGTGCTGTGGGAATAATTATGTACCAACTAGGCATGGTTCCTGTACTCAACCAGACCATAGGGCAGGACCAGAGAGATGGAGCTCAGTGGGTAAGAACCTTGCCGCTCTTGCAGAGGACCTGAGTTCTATTTCCTACAAGGTGGCTCAGTACTACCTGTAACTCCAGTTTCTGGGGACCCTACGCCCCCTCTGGCCTCAGAGGGCACTGCATGCATGTGAGGCACATACATTCACACAGGTTCACACTCAGACACATAAATAAGAAAAAAAAAAAATCTAGCCAGGTGTGGTAGCTTGTGACTTTAATCCTAGTACTCGGGAGGCAGAGGTAGGCGGATCTCTGAGTTCTAGGCTGGCCTGGTTTACAGATTGAGTTCCAGGACAGGGGGAGCTACACAGAGAAAATCTGTCTCAAAACAAATAGAAAATAATAAATACATTAATAAATAAATAAATAAATGATAATCAATTTAAAAAACATTTTAGAATGCAGGCTAGAAGTGGAAAGTAAATTGAAAACAATAAAAAGAAAAGCAAGTTTATGTGGCTAAAGCAGTAAAACACAAGGTCTCTAAGAACAAGTGCTTTAAGAGAGGGAGCCCTGACAGATATTTCCCCACAGATGTTCACAGCACCAGTACTCACAAGAGCTCAAAGCTAGAAGTAAGCCAGTGTCCATCAACAGCAAGAAAATAAAGCATAGAATGACTGCTGTCATCAGTAAGATGTTATTCAGCCTTGTAAGGGGAAGGTGTTTTAGACCTAGCCACCTGAGCTTTGAACATATGATGTTGAGATCAGTCAATCAGTGTACAGACAAAGAGCAGATGAGTACACTGGTGTGTGTGCTTCTAATCCAAGCACTTGGAAGGCCAGGCCAGGAGAACCGTGAGTTCGAGGGCACCTTGGGCTACATAGCAAGTTCCAGCCTGAGCTATGTGGCTTCAGAACCTCCTCTCAAAAACAAAGGCAAGACTGTGTTGTTCCAACTTAAATGAAGTCTCTAAAATAGATTCACAAAGACAGAAAATGGAGTGACAACTGCTGCCAAACTGAGGAAAGGGAGTGAGGAGGAGCTGCCTGGGGGCTGATGGTGGAAAGAGGAAGTTCTGCAGGATGGGGTACAGCATGGGGTTTCCCAGCATACCCAACCATACTTTGAGACAGTCATCAGGACAAGAGAAAGAGGGAAAGGGAAAAACAATGGAGAGAGAGAGAGAGAGAGAGAGAGAGAGAGAGAAGGAATGGCAGAGAAGGGAGGGATGATCCAGACCTCCAGGGAGAGAAGCCTGAGCTATGTCCTGGATTCTCACATGAATGTGAACAAGTCTTCCTGCCTCTTGGGATGTCTGTTGAGTGCCCTGTAAGGTCATGGGAACCCCCACACCTCCACATGGTACACACAGGATGAAGATGAAATATTCCCTATTGTTATCTCTAGTGCTAATAAACAGCTGTTGGAATAAGCAGATCAAGCTGGGCTTTGAAGAGCCAGAGGCTCCTACTCCTAAAGGAAGCTTGTATGCTTGGTCTTGCCCTGTCCAAGTCAAGTCCCTTTTCTCATCCTGAAGTGACTTCCTGTTACCTAATGAGCACACCTCAGCTGTCACAACTGATCATTCTTCCCCAAGATGCCGCCTTCATCTGTCCCCAGGGACACCACTTATTTGACTTTCTTTTTCTCCTCCCAGGTATCAAGCTTTCAGCCTCCTCCGTGGGCTGTCCCTTGCCTGCCTGTCCTCTGTACTTCAACGTACAATGGCCTCTTTTCTCTTCCCACTCACTCTTGAGACCCCAGCCAGCAACCTTCTGGCATCCAGAACTACCCTGTCTATACCTGGCCATTCCCTCAGTCTGGACTCAATATCGTCCTCCTACTCAACACTGTCATGGAGATGTCTAACTCAACATCCTAATGGATGAGCCTAACATACACAAAATAAATAGGCCTTACCCAGTGTCTTAGTTAGGGTTTCCATTGCTGTGAAGAGAGACCAGGACCAAGGCAACTCTTATAAAGGACATTTAATTGGGGCTGGCTTACAGGTTCAGAGGTTCAATTATTATCCTCAAGACGGGAGCATGGCAGTGTCTAGTCAGACATGGGGCTGGAGAAGGAGTTGAAAGTTCTGAACCTTGATCCAAAGGCAGACAAGAAAAGACTGGCTCCCACATGGCTAGGAGGACGGTCTCAAAGCCCACCCCCACAGGGACACACTTCTTCCAACAAGCTCACGCCCACTGCAACAAGGCCACACTGCCTACTAGTGCCACTCCTTGGGCGAAGCATATACAAACCACCACACCCAGCAACCGAGATCCCCATTGCTTCAACAAAAACCCTAGTGTGATTTTTATTTTCTATTCCTCTCACACCTCACAGCCAATACACCAATAAATCCTGCCGGGCCAGTCTTTACACCATACCTTAGGATCTACTCATCCAGTCCTAGGACTGTCATATTGTTTCAAGCCCTGACAACCAACCTGTGCTGATATCTGGTACCTAGTGAGGATTTTCCCTGCCTTTGACTTAAATTCATCTCTAAATCATTTATCTCCCAAATAACAACCAATGTGATTCTTCAAAACTGTAAGACCACATCTCCTCTCTGACCTGTGCCTACATGGCTTCTCCTTTCATGTAGATTAAAGGACCAATGTGTATCA
>JADRCD010195333.1:0-12086 GCA_019843815.1 Montemys delectorum | reverse complement strand
GCGAAGCAGCCTAGGTCTACTAGTGAGGTCCTACCTGCTCTTGAGTGAACTGGTTCGTGTAGACCATCTGCTTGTCCAGGGTAATTTGACAGGACCAGCCAGGGGGCGCAACCAAGGGAGATGTGGGGTCCGGATCACTGAAGGAGCCCACAGGAGAGTAGTCCTCTTCAGGGTAACTGGCCAGTAATTCGGGGTAGTCTGTTTCAGGAGTCGGGGGCTGCAGGGACCGAAAGATGGAGTCAGAGGTCCTCTGTCTCCTGCCCCCCCCCCCCCCCCCCCCCCCCGCTTTACTCTCTAATCCTTGGGGGCAAGAAGCAAGAAAAAGTCAGGGGCCCTAGGAGATGGCTCTGCCCCTACTCTCTGGTCCCTGAGAAGCAAGAGGTGGGGTTAGCAACGCTCAGAGGTGGCCCACCCCCATTCTTTGGTTTCTGATTAGCATGAGAAGAGGTCAAAGACAGTCAGAAATGCTCCCCTCCTCCAAGGCCCTACCCCCCGCGCGTGCCCAGAACATACATTGTCCCACCCCTATCCTCTGATCCCTGAGAAGCAGGAGGTGGGATCCGCGGTCCTTGAGGTGGCCCCGCCCCTCACCCTCTGCTGCCCCGGGCTTCGCGGGCTCAGGCTGGGTTGCATCTCCAATTGTTCCTGGGGATCTTCCTCCAGCTCCTCAGTCTCGTCCTCCCAGGCCGTCTCACCCGTCAAGGGGTTGTAGAAGAACACCCTGCGGCTCTCCTCATCCCAATACTGGCCCCACTCTGTCTCCAGGCTCTCCCCGCTGCCCACAGAGGCCCGGGAGGTGGCCGGGCTGGTGGCGCCTTCGGGTGTTTCAAAGGGTGACTCCCAGGTGGTCACGCCCGTGTCGGGGTTGTAGTAGTAGGGGCGCCCAGTGCCCTTGTCTGTGTGCGTCTCCCACACTGGGCTGAGCCGAGGAGGAGCTGCAGCAGAACGAGGCGACGTGGCCCGAGGTTGCCGCTCTACGTTGGCATACACTGGTTCCGGGGGGTCGTCTACCTGCAGGAGCCGAAGAAGAGGACTTTTAGGGCAACTCCAGAGTCTCACAGTGTGGCCCTGGACAGGTGTGCTTTGTCCATTCCAAGAAGTTGTGGCAAAAAGGAAAAAAAAAAAAAACCAACAACCATGGTTTTGAAAGTGCTGCATGTCAGTTTGTTTACTGTATAACAAGAACTCAGCTCTTTGCATTTACAGGAGTCTGCACTTAGAGAAAGGCGAAACATCAGCAGGAACAGACCAATGGCCTGCAATCAATTCTTTAGTGGGCCTCATTTGGGGCACCCTGAAGGCGCGCAGATGCGCGCACCAGAGAGCAGAGCAGCCAGATGGGTTGGGCTGGAGAATTAAGGCTCAAAGCAAGGAGCTGCCCCTTTCCCCACAAAGGACTGGGGCAGCTAGGGTTTCATCTGGTTAGTCACGGAAGAGAGCTCACGGTGTGATTCACACTTTCTGCTTTCCTGCTGGTGGAGGGGCAAAGTCCCAGCCCAGAGAGGCCACCCATCACCTGCCTGGGCTTGGGCTCTACTTCCTGACACTCCCTGCCCCTGGCCTTGAACTTTAAATCTCGGTCTGTCCCAGTCCACGCGGGAACTTCTGCAGGGCCAGTGCCTTCAGCTCCCTTGCAGCCAACCTGTTTGTGTCCAACTCCACCCAGCTCACCCAGCTGAGTCCCAGACCTCTCCCCAGGTCCCTCCAGTGTCCCCACCACATGTAGAGCAGCAATGGCAGCCCCCTAGAAAGACAGACAACACCATTATCAAGTCCAAGCTGGCAGAAACGCACCAGGGACTGATAGTTTTCTAAGAACACTTGATGCTCCCAGCAAACAGTACACATCAAAAAGCTAAGACAGGTGGGCTGTGGAGAACTCACCCAGCATGCTGGGAGCTCTGGGTTTGACTCTAAGTACTGCTTACAACCAGCCACATCAGGCAGTACATTTCTGTCACTCAGAAGACAGAGGCAGAACCTCACGAGTTCAAGGTTATCCTTGTCTATGTGTGGAGTTTAAAGTTGGGGGGGTGTGTACATGAGACCTTGTCTCAAAAAGACCAAAGTCAAACAAAAGCGGACAATGGAGCTCTCTGGGCAGTGTGATTATAGGACCTATAATCGAGGGGTGAGGTGGGAGGGTTAGGGTAACAGAATCCTAGGCCTCAAGAACAAAAGGCAAATACTTGTCCACTGAGCCCCAGCTCTGGTTCTTTTTTCTTTAAAAATTTTGAAGCTTCCAATTTTTGTAACAGTAATTAAAACACACATACATACACACTATATATATATATATATACACACACATGTATACATATACACACACTATGTATATATATATAAGTACATATAAATACACACATATATACACACTATGTATATATATACACACACATGTATACATATACACACACTATGTATATATATAAGTATATATACACACACACATATATATACATATACATACACACTATGTGTATATATATATATATATATATGTAGATACATACACACACACATATACATATATGTAACGAGATGAAATCATCACAAACATCCCTCCTCCGTGGCGGAGACACCTGTGTAAGAGAAGCATGTTCTATTCAACCTGACTTCTCCCTAGGATTTAGAAAGAAACATAAAAAATCACTCATTTGGGGCTGGAGAGATGGCTCAGTGGTTAAGAGCATTTGTTGCTCTTGCAGAGGACCTGAGTTCAGCACCCAGGACCCCCATGATGGCTCATGAATCTCTAACTTCTGGTCACACAGAACCAATTCCATCTTCTGACTTCCTTGGGTACCAGGCACACACGTGACATATGTACATACATGAGTGTTTGTACTCACACACATACAAATAAATAAATCTTACCCCGCACCCCCAGTCACTCATCCCACAAAGATTGCTCTGTTCTGTGGCAGGAACTGAGCCAAGCACTGGGAATACTGGATGGATGGATGTTAAGTCCCTGATTGGTGCGAACAGCCTCCAGGGTACACACGCAAGTGTGGTAAGCCCAGCATGTCAGTGTCGGGCACTGCTGAGAGAGGTGGCAAAGCCAGAGGCTGGTGAGAGGGCTCTGCAGTTAAAGGCACATGATGCCAGGCCTGACAGCCTGAGTTTGAACCCTAGCACCCATTTGGTGGAGGGAGAGGACTGACTACCTAAGTTGCCCTCTTACTTCACACATGGGACATGGTTTATATGATCATGGGTGCACCCTCGTGGGCAACTAGTAAATAAAATATAATAAAAAAGTTGAGTCATGATGAGACATGGAGGTCACAGTTTCAACAAGTTGGCCAGTTCCCAGGATGCAGGTGGGTTGAGCCCACCAATCCCCACCCCCCCTTGCCCCTTTAGGATCCTGTGGTGGAGACAGACCTTCCACCCACTTCTCCTTCTCCCTGACCCCAAACCTCATGTGGCATTCTGTTTTGGCTGCACCAGGCTGCTCCCTACCTCTCTAGAAGAAGGTAGCTAGCCACTTCCTGGCCTTCCCTTAGGCCATTCCCTTGGCCTGACTTCCTCCCTGCTCACTTTGACTTTGCCTCTTGGGGAGCCTCAAGTCACAGGCTCTCTGGAGAGAGGTCTAAGCTGCTCACTTCTTTGTTCGGGTCCTGCCTTGGAGGTTGGGTAACTGACCATCTACCTGACCATCTTTCTTCCTTCCTTCCTTCCTTCCTTCCTTCCTTCCTTCCTTCCTTGCTTCCTTTCCATCTATATGTAGTGTGTGTGTGTGTGTGTGTGTGTGTGTGCACATATATGTGTATGGTCTGAGGTTGACAAAGATTTTTCTTCCCCCATTTAACTCCACATAAACCCCACCTTATGTATTGAGGCAGGGTCTCTCACTTGAAGCCAGAGTTCACTGACTCGGCTAGTGCAGCTAGCCAGCTTGTTGTAGAGATCCCCTGTCTCTGCCTTCCCAGCACTGGGATTACAGGCAGACTTCCATGCCTACCTGGCTTTTACATGGGTACCAGGGAGACAAACTCCAGGTGTCATGGTTACACAGCAAGCACTCTACCCACTGGGCCAACCTCCCTAGCTCCAGGCATGCATCTCTTGTGAGTACGAAATAGGACAGTGTGCCCAGTCATAGGACGGGGGCCTAGTCACGGGCCCCCTTCAGGTGACACAATGTCCTGAAGCATATAGCAGATCTTCTCAGACACTGCTTTATAAGCAAGTCAATTCTGTGGCAAATGCTGGAAACAAACACATACACACAGAACGGAATGTGAGGACTGGCTAAGGATGAGGATTTGAGTCACAGCGCCCAGGAGATTTCCTGGGACAGGAGAGAAACTATAATGACAGGGAACAGAGAGGGCAGATGTGCCTCCTGCCTCAGCTGGACTCGCTGGGGCTGTGGTCTTGATTATTCAGGCCTGGAGTTGGAAGGGTCCATGGGTGATGGGGAGATGCCGTGGCGCTGGGCTCTATGGAGAAGGGATTTATGCTTGACAGGCTACTGGAGCTAACAGGGGTCTCGAACACAGGACACACCAGCAAGTATGGGGGATATTGAAGAAGAGATGATGATGTAGAATCATGAGGTGGGAGCAGGAGGAAGACAGGTTTGCCCCAGAGACACCAACTGCTCGGGGTGGAAGAGAGGGACCCTCATAGAGGCAAGCGGGCAGAACCCACTCCTCTGAAGTGGTTTGTAAGCTGCAGCCATGCTGGCCCCTCAAGCTCTGGAGCTCTCAGTGAACTCCCCATACCCCCAACCCCACTGACAGGCTAAAGGAGCTCTTCTTTGCTAGCACAGTTCTGCTGGGTTCTCATTCTTTCTGAGGACTGCATAGGCTCTTACACTGTGCTTTCAGGGGAGCATAGCAGGCCCCCACTCTGTAGACCCGCATGCAGCTGTAGCCTAAAAATAGTATCAAGGGCTCTAAGTTGTAATCTATAGATGCAGGAGTGGGAAAGAGGAAGAGGCCTCGCTACCTCAGGTCAAAGAACTGAGTCAAGAGACTCCCCTTCACTTCCTTATGGTCTTGCGCCCCTTGTCTTCAATGCCCTCCCCTTGCCCACAGTGGTGGAAGCCCCGTCTCTCTTGCCCCAAGCTGTGGGTCTCAGAACTCTCTGTCTATCCTCCCAAGGGTAGACAGGAAAGTTAGCCAGAAAAGGCCTCCGAGAAGAATGTCTCCACCCTTTTCCCCCAATATGTCCTGTTCTGAGCTTCTACAATCAGCTCCTGAGAGAGTGAGGCGCAGGCCTGCTGCAGCTCCAAACCCAGAAGGCTGCCCCCTTCAAGGTTGAGCCTGCCCTGAGCACTTCTAACTTACCTGTGCCCGCAGGGCCCGGCTCTGCCTCCTGGTCAGTTTTGAAATCACGTCCACCATCCCGGCCCCGTCTGAGTTGCTTGGATGGAGCCTGGGAAAGCTTAAGGGGGGTGGAGCCCCGGACCGCAACTCTGGGGTGGCACAGGGCAAGTGGGAAACAAGAAGTTGCCTCGAGATGGCGGGGAGGCTGAGACTGTGGCTGGTTTCCTGTCAGGGCTGCGGAAGTGCCTGAGACAAAGTTGCCTGATGGGTGTGGGGTGGTGCAGGTTGGGGTGTTTTCATGTTTCCTGGACACCACTGGCTGTTCCCCCTGCCCCCTGTGCTCAGTGCTCTGGTGACACGGGGATCTACATCCTAGGCCCAGGCAGCTCGGAGCAGCCTGTACCATACCGCTCACGTGTAAGTCATGGGTGGCGTGGAAGATGAGGCTCAGATGGGGACGGTAGAAAAGAAACCCAGAGGAGAGGGCTTCAACCCGGGCTAGCCTAGGGTACTGAGGCTCCTGTGGCAGACGCAAGACAGTGAGTGGCTGTGGACTCCCCGCAGGCCCAGGGGGATGCGCAGGGAAAGAGGAAGGCTGCGGAAAAAGACGGTTTAGATGAGGAAGGGGTTTGGACACATGCGGTATGTGGAAGCTGGTGTCTAGACTCTGCCAGCCAAGAGAGCAGAAGGGACAGCGACCACACCGTTGACTTCCCACTCGACCACCTGGCTCTGTCTCCTCCAGACTTGGTTACCAAGGCACACTGACCCTCTTCCTCCTGGGTGGCCACACACACTCATCTTCTCATCTCCACTGAGGACTGAAGGAGAGGAGGAGGGGTGGCAACCAGCTCCTTTCTTCTGATTCTCCTCCCTCCATCCCCTGAAGAAAGTGCACCCTCCAATCCCAGCCACACAGTGGACCCAGCATTCTCTGGGTGAGCAGCTATGGCCGCTTCTCCAAGTCCCTGGGGACCATCTTGTCTGTCCAGCCCCTCCTCAAGGTGCTTCCTTCCCAGGCTCTGCTTCCGAGTCTCCAGTTTGTTTCCAGTTTAGACTCTGACCCTGGGGAGAGTCTAATGGGAGAGAGGGGACTCTCCCATTTCAGAAACCCCAGAGGGACAGGACATAGGATTGAAACACCCGGTGAGAACGCAGGAGGGCCAAGGCTCTGTGGCCCTCTGCCCTTTCAGCACCCATATCTGAGCTCCATCAGCAACCCAGTCCCCAGGGCACATGGTCCACAGTTGGCTCCCTGGAAGCCAGTACTACTCTGGGTGCACAGGCTAGCTCTCAGGCTAAATAGACTCTTCTCCCAGCAAGCTGAGGTGGATAACCACAGCTGGTGCCCACAAGCACACCATGCTGAGAGCAGGAGGGGGCAGAGCACCTACACCGACCAGCTGCCAGCCACTTCAGCTCTCTCACAGACCAGCTGCCAATCACCCCCCTTCCCTTCTCCAAGCCTCCTAAAGAAGGGGAGGGGGAGAGAACAGTGCAAGGGTGAAATCCTGACCCCTTGGGTTGAGAGACACAAAAAAGGCCCCCGAAACATACTGCATAGGACAGCATGCGCCTGTAACTCCAGCATGCAGGGAGACTGAGGCAGGGCTATAAGTTGGAAGGTAGATCTTGGCCATTTAGTGAGAATCTATCTCTAAAGAAAAACAGAAGAGAAAGGGAGGTGGGAGAGAGGGAAAGAGAGAGAGAGAGAGAGAGTAAGTGAAAGAGAGAGAGAGAGAGAGAGAGAGAGAGAACAAATCAAACACTCAGCCAGAAACTGGCTTCCATCTACTCTCTGAGCCTGCCTGCTCTTTGCCACCAGACTGGGTGGAGAGACAGCAGGAAGAAATGTGCTTTTTATCTCGATGTTGTCACACAGTGGGTCCCTTCTTATCTCGATGTTGTCACACAGTGGGTCCCTCCCCTACTACACCATCTGTAGAGCAGTGATTGAGTATCCCTCTGTGTCCACCCAGGCCACGGGGAGAGCTACACACTCCTTACTGTACAGGGGCAACCAGGAGCAGAGCCCTGGACAGAGCACTTCACTGATATCTGGAGTGACTGTGCAGTCCCAGGCAGATGCCCACTCCAACAGACTCCCAAACACAATAGGTTTGGGGCTGAATTATCTTGATAAACACAGACTGAATATATCGAGAGGTGTGGGGGTCTGGTAGGCTCTGTTTCAGAGCACATTGGCTGGAATTTCTGGGCCCTGGTTTCTTTGGTTGTACAGCATGGGGCTGTCCTCTTCCACACCCCCAGGGCTGGTTTCTGTGAAAGCACAGCTGGCCCCTGGGTTCCCACACCCACGGGGCCCTGGGGAGAAAGCTGGGTGTGTTTCTGCTTTTCTGATCCTGGGTTTCGGATTGGGCACCCCAAGCACTGGACTCTGCCCCAGCCTCTGGATGACCTCACGGAGCTGCCGGCTGGGCCTGCTCCTCCTGGGTGGGCGAGCTGGGTGCGGCTCCTTCCTGGCACATACTAGAAGCAGTGCTGGCAGAGGGCTGGCAGAGCCCATTAAGGAACTTCTGGGCTGCCCAGGAGGCTGCGGTCTTGAGCCAAGCTACAGAGTAAGAAAGTGTGACCAGGGGCTGCCTTCTACCCACTCGCCCTTCAGACTTCTCTCATTTTGATGCAGGGCACAGGGGCCCCCTGTTCATGCCAGCTTCCCTAACCTGGGCCTGTAGACCCTCCACTGACTGTGGAGGCCTCGCCTCCAACCTCCATCCACTCCTCTTTTTTAATCACTCTGGTCCTGATGGTGTTTTATAAACTTGGTTTCTCTATCCTTTGTGTGTGTGTGACAGAGAGAAAGAAAGAGAGAGACAGATGGACAGACATACACACACATGGGTACACACACATAGAGAGACAGACAGACACACATGCACAGGCACGCACACACAGAGACAGACAGACAGACACATGCACATACACACAGACAGTAGACAGAGAGAGAGAGAGAGAGAGAGAGAGAGAGAGAGAGAGAGAGAGTGTGTGTGTGTGTTATACACTTCCCTTCCTTCTAAACACTTGGCTATGGGGTTCTGAAGATCAAATCCAAGGCCTCACGCACTCCTGGCAAGCATTTTACCAACTGAGTCACTCTTCCAGTTTTCCGTGCTGTTTTGAAGCTCTGGGATTGAACCAGAGTGTTTCTAAAGCTGGGCAAGTGCTCTACCATTGAGCTATATTCCTAACCAGGTCCGTCTTAAAACAAAACAGAAAGTAGGGGACTAGGGAAATGGCCCAGCAGGTAAAGCAAGCATCTGCCATGCAGACGTGAGGGCTAGAGCTCACATCTCCAGACCCCAGCTAAAAGCTGAGTGGGTGTGGTGGCCCTCCTATAATGCCAGTAAGGGAGACTGATCTGACAAAGAAACAGTGAGCTGACATCCCCCTGGAGGTACCCGACATCAGCCTAGGGTCTTCACTTGTGTGCACACACCTGTGTATCCACATACATGAAAACACAACTACATGCCACCCACATCCATGAGAATACAACTACACACCATCCACATACATGAGAATACAACTACATGCCATCCACACATGAGAAAAAAACTACATGTCATCCACATACATGAGAACACAACTACATGCTATCCATACATGAGAATACAACTACATGTCATCAATATACATGAGAACACAACTATATGCCATCTACATTCATGAGAATACAACTATATGTCATCCATATACATGAGAATACAACTATTCACACCCATGCAAAAGAAGAGAAGGAAAAATGAAGGAATGGGGCTGGGGTGGAGCACTTCCCACGTGTGAGACGCTGAGTTCAATCACTCAGCCTTTGGTCTCATTGCTGCAAGCCTTTTATTTGTTTATATTTATTTATTTAATAACACTGTCTATATGTAGACGAGGCTGGCCTGAGACTGGCTGTATAGCCCAGATTGGCCTCAAACTCTTGGGCTGGATAGTTTAGGTCAACTTGACATGGTGCTAAAGTCATCTGAGAGGAGGGAACCTCAATTAGAAAAATAACTCCAAAAGATTAGACTATGGGCAAGCCTGTGGGGTGTTTTCTTAATTGGTGATTGATGGAGGAGGGTCCAGATTATTGTGGGTGGGGCCATCTATACTGGCTGGTTGTGTGTGTCAACTTGACACAAGCTGGAGTTATCACAGAGAGGAGCCTCCCTTGAGGAAATGCCTCCATGAGATCCAGCTGTAAGGTATTTTCTCAACTTGTGATCAAGGGTGGGAGGGCCCACTGTGGATGGTGTTAACAATGAGGTGGTAGTCCTGGGTTCTATAAGAAAGCAAGCTGAGCAAGCCAGGGGAAGCAAGCCAATAAGCAGCATCCCTCCATGGCCTCTGCATCAGCTCCTGTCTCCAAGTTCCTGCCCTGTGTGAGTTCCTGCCCTGACTTCCTTCGAAGATGAAACAGCAATATGGAAGTGTATGCCAAAGAAATCTTTTCCTCAGCCGGGCGGTGGTGGCGCACGCCTTTAATCCCAGCACTTGGGAGGCAGAGGCAGGCGGATCTCTGAGTTCAAGGCCAGCCTGGTCTACAGAGTGAGTTCCAGGACAGCTAGAGCTACACAGAGAAACCCTGTCTCGAAAAACCAAAACCAAAACAAAACAAAAACAAAACAAAACAAAACAAAACCAAACCAAAAAAAACCTTTTCCTCTCCGAGTTGCTTTTGGTCATGGTGTTTTATCACAGCGATAGAAATCCTGACTAAGACACTGGCCCTCTCGTCTCTACCTTGTCTTGTGAGAGCTGGGATTATACCGTGCCTCACCGCCTTCAAAGCTTTTCAAAACTGTTTTTTACCCTCATTGCTCCCACCATTCAACTTGTTCATTACTTTTCATCTGGAAGAATCTTGATTTTCTAGCTCTTCCGACCGCCCCCCGCCCCCCCAATCTCTTATGAACAATTTACTATGCAGTCTGGGGCAGGGGGTCCTGGGACCAAGACAGCTGGTGCACACCCGCTGTTCTTCTTCTGTCTGATTCAAGCAGGGCCAGGCCAGGTGGTTGGCAGGATCTGGCTCAACAAAAGGCTGCACCTGTGTGCAAGGCTGGCATCTCAGAACCCTGGGGCAGCCCAGACCTCTAGCAGTCCTCTAGTAGCTAGGAGCCCAATACATGGTCTCAGCACTGTCTACTTTCAAGGCTGTAAGGCAGGGAACAGGAGGACCTCCGGCTTTGATCATAGAAGCCTGCCCAGCCTGACACCTAAAGGCAGAGACCAGCATTTCTTCCACATTCTTGAATGCCCTGCAGCCTAGCCAAGGGGACTCCTGCAGCTCAGCCGAGGTCTGCTGAAGGGGGACATGCAAAATCTGCTCCACTGACTCATCAGCCGCAAGGAAGAACAGGGGGACAATCAAACCAGTTGTTGCTGTCAGAGGCCAGCATGGCTGGAGCTGGTCATGTCACTGGGAGATGGGGATGGGGATTGGGAGGGGGTGAGGGAACACACATTAGGACAACTAGCTGGTCAGTAAAAGGCCATGGAACAAGAAGCTGCCATGTAGATAGAAAATAAAAAAAAAAAATATGTGTGGGAAATCTACCTCTCACTCACTCTGCCCACAGGGATAAACCCCTAAAGGATTCAAGTTTTTTTTTTTTAAATTATTTATTTACTTCTATTTTATGTGTATGCATGTGTACCTATGTGAATTTATGTAAACCACATACATGCAATGCCCACCAAGGCCAGAAGAGGGTGTCAGCTCTCCCTGGAGCCAGAGTTATAGGTTGCTCTTCTCCACCGTGTGGATGCTGGGAAGTAACCTGGATTTCCTTCCTCCAAGGGCAGCTAGTGCTCTCAACTGTCAAGCCATCTTGCCAGCCCCAGGATTAAAGATAATAAATAAATAAATAAATAAATAGCCATTAAAAATAAATATTGACCAGTAGCCAGGCTCGGTGGTTCATTCCTGTTATATAGTGGTCAGAAAACTGAGACAGCAGACTGCCACAAGTTTAAGGCTAGCCTGAGCTACACGATGGGATTCAAGAATAACAATAATTAAATGATAAATAAAATAACAATTTTAAAAGGCATGATGGTTTACATCCTTGTGTCTTCTAATCTTGGCACTAGAGAGACTGAGGCAGAATTTGATGAAAAAAAAAGAGAAAGAAAGAAAGGAAGAAAGAAGAAGAGGAAAACTCCCAAAGTTTTAATGCACACAGTGCACACACACACACGTACACACACATACACACACTGCGTGCTGACATACAAACACATGCGCACACATACATGCACACACCCACACGCGCACACACACGCACTGTCGCACATGATGGAGGCTTTGGTTAACAACCACCAACGATAATGATCTGGTAAGATTTTTATGGAGTTGAAATGGATTTCTTTTTCTTTTATTTCTTTTAAGTGGACCCACCCTTATCCCTGAGTAACACTGGCACCGTTGGGAAGTGGCAGCGCAGTGCCGCAGTCAGAGCTCCTGGTGATGCTGTGGCAAACAAATCCAGCCCTGGCGGCTGTATAAGGTCAGGGCACAGCCGCCGGGTCGACTGTATAGCCCAGTGTATGCCCAGTGTATGTACAGTGCCCAGTGCATGCATTCGAGCTCCATCGTAACTTCAGTTCCCACCTTCTACTGAGAACAGAGACTTTACTGTGAGATGGCCAGCAGCCTCCAACACCCGAGTACCCCCAGGGCATGGTGGGCCACACCTTTAATCTCAGCACTCACATAGATCTCCTTGAGTTGGAGGTCAGCCTGGTTTACAGAGGGAGTTCCAGGACAGCAGGGCTACATAGAGAAACCCC
>JADRCD010195329.1:9145-25085 GCA_019843815.1 Montemys delectorum | reverse complement strand
TGTAATTCTTTATGGGATTTTTTTGTTTCCTCTTTAAGGGCTTGTATCTCTTTATCTGTTTTCTCCTGTATTTCTTTAAGGGAGTTATTCATGTCCTTCTTAAGTTCCTCTATCAGCATTGTGAGATATGTCTTTAGATCCAAATCTTGCTTTTCTGGTGTTTTGGGATATCCAGGGCTTGCTGACGTGGGAGTACTAGGTTCTGGTGAAGCCAAGCAGTCTTGGTTTCTGTTGCTAGGATTCTTGCGTTTGCCTTTCGCCATCTCTTGATCTCTGGTGTTAGAAGTTCTTGGTGTCTTAGAGCTTGATCTTTCCTTGCTGCCCTGCAACTCCCCTTCTACTCCTGAGGCCTGTGCCTCTCAGCTGGTCCCGCCTGAGTACTTGGTCTGAAGCTTGTCCTGGAGGGAAGCCCTGTGCTGAAGCTGGCCTTGGGGGGAAGTCCTTCCCTAGCAGGCCGGGGGCAGAGGTGTTCGCTGATCCAGCACAGTCCCTCAGAAGCTGAGAGACTCCATTCCCTGCAGTCCTGTGGCTCCCCTGCACTTCCTGAGGCGTATGCCTCCGGGCTGATTCCTGGGGCTAAAGCCCGCTCAGGATGCAGGCCTTCTTCTGCATGGTGTCTTTCTAATTCACACTTGCTAAAGAAAAAGTTCTATAAAGACTTTTTTTTTTCAACCCAGAACTATCTTTCAAAGAACCTGTTCACTCTCAGAAAGTGCATGCAGTGACGACTGGGGAATTTTACAAGTATTGATTAATTCTCCCTCCATTGATTTGATTTGATTACCTTCCCAATGGAAAGGAGGGCCAAAGATAAGGGAGAGGCTTCGAGGAGAGGAGATGAGGAAGAGCTGTGCTTAGTGGCAGTTCTAATTTTGCACTGCTAGCTGCTTTTTGAAGGGAAATTTGACCAAGGATAAATTGTATTGTTCGTTTTATATTTTCCAGGGATATACAGTCTTTATTTCTGCAGTGCCTGGTACACAGCATCTAGGGTTTATTGCTTGAACAGATACCATGACCAAGGCAGACAACATTTAGTTGAGACTGGCTTACAGGTTCAGAAGTTCAGTCCATTATCAAGGCAGGTGCATGACAGTGTCCAAGCAGGTATGGAGCAGGAACTGAGAGTTTGACATCTTCATCCATAGGAAACCAGGAGCAGATGGTCCTCAGGCAGCTAAGAGGAAGGTCTCAAAGCCCACCCCATAGTGACACACTTCCCCAACAAGGCCACACTTCCTAATAGTGCCATTTCCTAGAACAAGCATATTCAAACCACCACACAAAGATACTATTTGATAAAAAGTAGCTACATCTGAAACTACAGCTGTAATCTTTTACATCATAACCATTGTAAGAATATTTGTCAAAGAGTCTCTGTCGAGTCCGTACTTGAATTCTTGGCAATTTGGTTAGGCAGCAGGATGGCCACCTAGACTCTCCAGAACATTGCTCTGGGTATGTTGCACTGAGTAGATGCAACATTACATCTACTCAATGTAAATGCCCTGTGTTTGTAGCTCACTGTGCTTTAGTTGTTGTAGTAGTTTGAATAAGAATGTCCCCCATAGGCTCATATTTTTGTATGCTTGTCACCCAGGAGTAGTACTATTTGAATAGATTAGAAGGACTTAGGGGTGTGTCCCTGTTGGTGGAAGTGTGTCACTGGGGGCGGGCTTTGAGGTTTCTGCCAGGCTTAGTGGTGCTCTCTCTCTGCTTGCAATTCTCAATAGTTCTCAGCTACTTCTCCAGCACCATGCCTACCTGTGCCATACTCTCTGCCATGACAACGGACTAAGTCTCTGAAACCGTAAGCAAGCCCCCAATTAACTGCTTTCCTTTATGAGAGTTGCATTGATCATGGTGTCTCTTCACAGTGGCAGAACAGTGACTAAGGCAGATATATTGTCTGTGTCTCTCCCTTGTTAATTTCTACTCTTTGCTAGCAACGGAGTGCCTACCTGGAGCATTTTTCAGTCCATGAAGCCTTTTCTCTCTTCATTACTTTTCTCTGGGAAAGAGAGTCAATTAATGAGGCATATGATCTGTGATAGGAAAAACCATAAAACCAGACAGCAACTAGCCAGGGCTCTTTGGGTATTTTGTTTAGGATTGAAATCAAGAGATAAAACTGAAGGGGCCCATTGCATCAAGGGCACAGACAGGAAGAGCTCTAGAATTCTGAATCTAAATTAGTTCTGCTTATGGGGTCATAGATAAAATGGCTTTCGATAGTACAGAGAATACAAGGAAAGGTTATGTCATCTGACCGATGAAAAATATAGACTGACAGTTATTGAACTCAGATATGGTTTCAGATGCTCCCAACAGCCTACGGGATAAGAATTTCCCCCAAATTCAAGAGGATTAAGTAGCTTGCTCAATCTTGAATAATGTCTGAACACATCTGAACTCAGTCCCATCTAACTTCAGCCCCATTCACAACTTTGTGCAAACTATCTCAGAGATGGCCCTGTCCAAAGGAATGATAGACAGTGTTTGGACATGGTTTTGTGTTGCTTCAAAGGGTAGAGGATGAATCACAATGTGGGCCTGAAGGAGGCAGATTTGTGCTCCCTATAAGAATTTTGAGCCACCAGAGGTAGTACAATTTCTCAGCACAGAGCACAGGCCACACTTACTCTGATTTTTAGAGTGGCCCTGGGCCCAGATCACAGCGTCTTGTACTTCAGCTGAGAGGTGGGTCTTTGCTTTGTGCTCTTTGCTGAACATTCGTGATCTGTTAAAAGGTGGGTCTGTGCTCTTTGCTGAACATTCGTGCATCTGCTGAGAGGTGGGTTTGTGCTCTGTGCTCTTTGCTGAACATTCGTGGATATGCTGAGAGTTGGGTCTGTGCTCTTTGCTGAACATTCGTTCATCTGCTGAAAGGTGGGTCTGTGCTCTGTGCTCTTTGCTGAACATTCGTGCATCTGCTGAGAGGTGGGTCTGTGCTCTGTGCTCTTTGCTGAACATTCGTGTATCTGCTGAGAGGTGGGTCTGTGCTCTTTGCTGAACATTCGTGCATCTGCTGAGAGGTGGGTCTGTGCTCTGTGCTGAACATTCGTGCATCTGCTGAGAGGTGGGTCTGTGCTCTGTGCTCTGTGCTGAACATTTGTGCATCTGCTGAGAGGTGGGTCTGTGCTCTGCGCTCTGTGCTCCATGCTCTGTTTTTCTGCTCCATGTCTGTGCTCTGTGCTGAGCCCTCAGCATTCAGCTGAGTAATTGGGCTTGACAGGTTTTCAGGCTTTCCCAACACTAGAAGTCTACCCTTTTGTGATTCTGGATGATGTATTGCAGAAGGTATCATAGGCCACATCTATTCCTCAAACAAGACAGGTGCATCTCAGAAATTTCAGGAACACTGTCTCCCACACAGTGCTCATGCACCCAGGGAACACCTAGTCACCCTATTTATGTCACCACCCCTGCCAGACCCTCAGTTCCGTCCCTCTGCTTTGCCTTCTCTTTCACACTTAACACACATCATTCTATAAAACACACATCATTAATACTTTATTATTTCCCCTTACTCTGGTTTGACAGGATCAATGATGTTTTCCTTCTGCAACCTAGAATCTGGAATATTGTAGGATAAATAAATACTTATTAATGAGTATCTATTATTATTTCTTTATTTATTATTAATTATTAGTGGAATAAGGTTGGGAATCTGAACTCAGGCTCTACTCATGCCCAGGTAAGTGACTTTGAAGAAAATATGCTATGGCTCTGGATGCCAGTTTCCTCTCAAGTTCTTTATGTCTAAAAAAAAAAAATTATAATTTAAAAATTCAACTGAATCATTTGTCCTTTGTCTTAAAAACTTGGACAAATAATTTTAAGTAAACATGGATTCAAATATAAAAAGAAAAGATGCCTGCCATTCCTTTTGGAACTCCTTGGTTCTTTATGCCACTGGGCTGAGGCTTGTCCCACTCAGATCCTTTGTTCTGAGAGCTGTTCATTATTGGAAACACCATCGACAGACGCATCTAGCAACCAGCATATGTTTACACACTCCATCTACAAACTTCCATGCTGGGAATTTTCCACTGTGTGATTACTGCCTAGGGAAAATTTCAGAGCAGTAGGGAAGGATTGATGGCTTTCTCTTGATACTGTGTGAGTCGTGTTGACTGGCATCTCCCAAAATACCAGACACACAACAGCCAGTGTCACAGTGGGTGTTTCTTCACCCACATACATTTTGTAAGTTTTATTATTTTTTGATATACTCATATGACTTCTTGTAAAGATGTAGGAAGGATATTGTATGTACTGTGGGAAAATAACACATTCACTAAAGAATCAATTGATAATTTTTAACATGTACTGTATTTAGTGAAACAAATATTTACACTTAACTGAAATAATATTTATGAAGAATAAAAAGCCTTAAGGAACTATAAAAATAAGACTGAAATAACCCTAAACAAGCAGAAGGAAGAAAATTACAGCATAGATCAGTAAAACTGAAAGAAGAGGGAGCCAGCAAGATGGCTCAGTGGGCTGAGGTCATTACTCTCCAGCTGATGACCAGAGTTCAGTCCCTGGGGCCCTCCTGATGGAGGGAGGAAGAGGACTGACCCCTGCATGTTGTCCTCTGGCCCCATTATGTGGAAACCATGGTACATAAACTCCACCCCAATGCACATACACAAAGGAATGCACAAATTCATGCACAAAATAAATAAATGCAATAAAAATTTAAAAACAAAACATTGAAAAACAATTAGTCAAAGAGTTGATTTCATTGTTCCTATTTGGCCCTTTGTATCACTGTGTTCTATCTCTCCTCTATTGAAATTCTCCCATGGTCCCTTTCCCAACTTCTGTAGTATTCAAAATGAAATACTTATATCTAAAAATTCAAAGCTATCACCCACAAATGAGATGGTACACACATAACATGTGTCTTTCATCCATTGACTGTATAATTTCATGACTTCATTTTCCTTAGCCGAATATACTGTATTGTTCAAATGTACCACACATCTAGGTTGTTTCCATTTTCTAGCTATTGTGAACAGAGCAGCAATGAACACAGATAAGCAAGAATCTCTCTAGTACAATATAGATCCTCTTGGACAAATGTCCAGGGATGGAATCTCTGGATCATAGGATCCATCCATTTCTAGCCCTTTGATGAACTTCCACACTGATTTCCACAGTGACTACACCAATTTACATTTTCATAGGACTAAGGGATCCTCTTTCACATTCTCACAACATGTATTGTCATTTCCTTTCTTAGTCTTAGTCACTCTGTTTGCAATAAGATAAAATTTCAAACAGTTTTAATTTGAATATGTCTGATTGTTTAAAATACTTCTTAGTCATTCATATTTCTTCCTTTGAGAACTGTACTGGCTAGTTTTCTTCAACTTGACACAGGCTAGAGTCATTTTAGAAGAAGGAACCTCAACTGAGAAAATGCCCCTACTAGGTTGAGTCGGTGGGCAAACCTGTGTGATGTGTTCTCTAGATTGATGATGTGGTAGGGCCCAGACCATTGTGGTCGTCCTGAAAAGGTGGTCCAGAGGGTGAATAAGAAAGCAGACTGAGCAAGCCATGCTAGCAAGCAGCACCCCTCCATGGTTTCTGCCTCAGAGCATGCCACCAGGTTCTGCTCTGAGTTCCTTCCCTCACTCCCTGGGATGCAGACAACACACAAGTTGTAAAATGTAGCAAACCATTTTCTTACCAAGATGCTCTCAGTCTTGGTGTTTTATTACAGCAATAGAAACTTTAACTAAGACAAAAGCTCCCTGTTTAGTTCTGTGATCCATTTTTATTTGGGTCGTTTATATTATGGATGTTTGGAATCTTTTGAGGTTTGTACATTCTGTTAAACGTGTAGCTAATAAATACTTAATAAATACTTTTTCCATTCTCTAGGTGCCTCTTCACTTGCATGATGGTGCCTTTTACTATGCACAAACTTTACTTTCATTGGATTTCATTTATTAACTGTTGGTCTTAATGCTTGTGGTATGAGGGTTCTGTTTAGAAAATCTTTTTGTGCTAATGAGTTCAAGCTCATCCATGATTTCCCCTCTATAAATTTAAGCTAGCACTTTTATGGTGAGGCCTTGGATCATTTGGATTTGAGTTTTGTGCACAGTGTGAGAGAGGATTAAGTTTGATATACACATAGCTAACCAGTTTGACTGGAACCGTTTGTTGAAGTTTTTCTTTTTTTCCAATGTGTATTGGTCTCTATCAAATATCAGGTGGCTTCACGAGTGAGTATATGTGCTGCAGGGTTTATGTGTGGGTCCTCAATTCTAGCCCGTTGAGTAGTGTGTCTGTTTTTATGACAGTACCATGCTGTTTGTATTGGTATAGTTCTGAGCTGGTATAGATCTGAGATGGTGATTCCTCCAGGAATTCTTTCAGATCTTAGAGCTGGCTATGAGGTCTCTCTGCCAAGATAGCTAGATTCCTTACATGGTATCCCAACATTTTGATCAAACAAAGGCTGTTTATTCTTAAAGTCTATTACTGAGCTAGAGTAGGCTTTACCACACTAGTCACATTCTACTAGATAAATAAGTTCACCATGTCAGCTTATACTAAAAGAGAGAAATAAACACCATTTTCTAATTGAATGAAAGTATAAACTTTGTGACCACCTTTAACATACTGTAGTTCTAAATTATTTATATTGCTCCCTGTGGAGGTTTGAATATGGTTGACCCAGGGAGTGGCACTATTAGGAGGCCTGGCCTTACTGAAGGAAGTGTGTCACTGTGGTGATGGGTTTTAAGAGACTTTCCTCCTAGCTGCCTGGAAGTTGTTAGTGTTCTCCTGTTTGCCTTCAGAACAAGATGTAGAACTCTCAGCTCTTCCAGCGCTATGCCTGCCTGGTCACTGCCATGCTTCCTGCCATGATGATAATGGACTGGCCCTCAGACCCTGTAAGCCAGCCCCAGTTAAATGTTGTCCTTTATAGGAGTTGCCTTGGTCATGGTGTCTATTCACAGCAATGGAAACCCTAAGACCCTCCTCCCAGTGCAAAATATACCATCCAAGACCCTCAAATGCCTCATCCTATGGTGACATCTGGTCAGGCTTAATAGCCAGCATTTTGTCATTTGAATCAGGTCCAGATCTGAAGGCAGTTCCAAAAGCACCGTTCCCTGGGTTCAGCCACAAAGTGTGCTACCCACAGACTTCTGAACTTAAAGGGCAACCTATGTATGTGCCTTGCCACAGCTCCGCACAGGAAGATGGCACAGGAAATAGTGAACACGAGCACACATTCTCCTTCAAAAAGTGATGGAACAGTAGTACTGATTGGTCACTGGCCCACAGTAATTTTTGAGTCTACTTGGACACGGGATCTTAAATCCAACGCAACAGAGCTGGTGTTTTGCTGTTTCTTGATTAGCGCCCACTTCTGTAAGTCCCATTTCTCCTTTCACTTTTTGGCTCATTTTTGTATTGTTTTTGGTTCCACTGTCTTTATCTGGTTTTTATGTGCACACCTTCATCATCAAAACTTCCCCCCACAAAAAAAAAACCCTCTACCTACCTTTCTGTTCCTAAAGCTCAGCAGCTTTTCCTGCCTGGGTTTTGCTTATGTAAAGCTTGGATGCAGAAGTTCTATTTTATTTTGTACTACCACGCTATGTCTTGCTTAGATCTTTGAAGACTAGGTCATTTGAGTTTTACATGTGTGAGTGTCTGCCTACGTGTATGTATGTGCAGTACATGTGTGACCGGTACTTGAGGAGGTCAGAAGGGGGTGACAGATCCTCTGAAACTGAGTTACACAGGTTGTGAACCTTGAGTATTGGGAACTGAATTTGGGTCCACTACAAGAGCAACAAATATTCTTAAACCACTGAGCCATCTTTCCATTCCCAAACTTTACCACTTTTAATCCAGGCAGATGGTGCTCTTATTAGAACTTTTTTAGTTTTTTTTTTTTGTTTTGTTTCTTGTTTTTGCATGTTTTTGAACATTAAATTCTTTTTTTTATTATTTATTTTTTAATTAGGTATTTTCTTTATTTACATGTAAATGTCTCCTTTCCCAGTTCCCCTCCAAAAAACAAACAAACAAACAAACAAAAACAACAAGAACAAACCCCTAAATTCTTAATTCTCTTCATCAGATGAAAGCCGTATGTATAAACTCCCCGGATACAAGTGACTTTCGGTAAACCACCCATCAGGGTGTTGTGAAGAAGTGTTTTGAAGTTTTTGCACCTATCATTGTTAAGACATAGAAGGTTTTAACAAAAGGCTGGGTGCCACAAACCAGTCATACAACTTCATGTTGATCTTTACTGGAGACTCTGAATTTGGCCTTTGCCTGGAGAACCAGTCCTTCTGTCTCATTTAGAGGCTAGACACAAAAGCAGCCTCACTTCTGTCTAGATCTATGTCTGTGATGTCTCAGATAGGATTGGAACCTTTCCTCTTGATTCTGATTTTAGAAGGAAGACTTCTCCTGTGGCTGGTTTCTGTGCTCCCTTCCCTTAGCATGGTTCACTCAAGGAGGCCAAGCTTCAATTCCAGTGTTTCCACTGAACATTTCCTGTGCCCGATCTACACATCAATTAATAAATCACTACAGACAACAGTGTGGCCTAATAATTTGGCTTTACCCAGTAGGAGTTGTGCTTCCTCTGCCTTCTAACTGCAAGTCTTTCACTACTTTCTCCATCTCCATGATGATCATGCTCTGCCACTCTTGGAGCCTCAGACAAACTGTACAAAGCCACATGTGCAGGTTCTCTATATCTTTCTTCTATTTCAGTTACACTTGCTGTGTAACAAACACTTCTAAAGCTTATTTCACTTAAGGCTTAAGTGAAAACTGTTCTTTCTTCATGATTCTGCAGTAGACTGGGTCTTCTACTGGTCTTCCTGGGCCATGAGTTTGCAATCATCCAGAAGCTGATCCAAGGCTGTTGTCTATGATTCCTTAGTTCTATTCCGCATAGCCAATATGAGCTTCCTTTTACAATAGTCTTAAGGCTACATTTAAGGTGACATAACTTGCATTTTGTCATATACACATACATATATGTTTATGTCCATATATGTATACACTCTTTAAATGGCTGAAACAGCCATACATATCATTTTCCCTATGAGGGCATCTGGACCACTTTTTAAAATGGCTGAATCCTACAAGGGAACAAAGGCAGAAGATGCCGACATCCTTAAAATCTAGGCCTGTGACAAGCATGATATAACTTCTACTGGATTTGTTGGTCAAAGAAGGGCTCAAGGTCAGCCCAGGTCCAAGGGGGAAAGGAAAACTGATGTTATCTTCTGATAAAAGTAGTGCCAAGAAGATGTAGTCATGTTTGATTAAACAACATCACTGTTTCTCCTAATCATTAATTCAAAGGGGATTTTACTACAAATGGGAGGTCTTATTTAGTAAGATGGAGATAACTTAGAGCAGCAACTTTAATCAGTTGGGATGTTTTTAAAAGATACCATGCACATATAGATATATGCACACACACACACACACACACACACACACACACACACACACGAGGACAGTGACTATGTTCGATCACATAAAAAGACTTTAATACTAAGAAAGTATGAAAACATTAGGTTGTTGTGATAGTCTAAGACTCTTGGCTCTGTGAAGTAGAACAAATGACCATGGAAATATTTTTCTTGGCATTTGTATGGCTGATCTGCATGAACAACTTTGAAGCTGTGATTATTTAGTAGGAGGCAAGATCTGCCTTCCAACATCACCAGGGTGCTTTTCTGTTTATGCAGAGCCTCTGACCTTGTTGTAGAACTGAAGCTCAGTTCTCTTCCTCATTTACCCAAAGACTCTTTCCCTGCCTTTGTGGTTCATGCATTGTAAGACTCACCATCTGGCCTGTCTCCTCACTACTATGGCTCTTTGGAAGACCCATGTCTGTGGAGGCTCCAAGCTTACCTTGCAAAGGACATGGATGCCAATCTATTCTTGCCAGAAAGGACTGCAATGAAGGAAGTTTTCAAAAACTTATTGTCAAAGGGTGGTGCAATGCATTTAGAAGTCAAAGAATCTAGGTGGGAAAGCTTTGCTATTTGAACATTCCCTCAAACCAAAGGATCAGATTTGATCATTTCTCTACCTCCTGTCCCAAGTAGGTCAGTCACAAAGAAACTTGTGCAATTCGGCAAGACATAAAAGCTTCATACAGCATCCACATAGACTGTCATCTTAGGGACCCTACAGATGAACTGCTGGGCCCATTTACACATCCTCCCTTCCTTTGTCACTCCAGAGTCTCTAGCAATCTGGGTTCTGCTTGTGATATTTCACCTAACCCTTGTCAAGCCAGTGGCCAGTTTAAGGTCCTTAGCTGTCATCCTTCCTCAGTTCCTCTTCTAATTCTTTACTCCCTGCCCATTCTGCCCACGCAGAATGTTTTGCTTCGGCACTCACTCTGGCTCACTCGTCAGTTTTGGTTGTTCCATATGCTTCACTTTAACTATTCTAGATTGTGCTTTTTTTTTTTATAGATTTAAATTACATTTTTAATGACTGACAGCTACTATGATTCCTAAATCCTTCTCCCAGGCTAAGGAGTGACCACATTTGGGCTCAATTGTCCCATACTTTATATTCAACAAGTAGTTTTAAAATTGTACTAGTCTCTGAGAGTTATGCACAATGTTTACCTCTTCCTCCAACTCTTCCCAGATCTAGTCCCTCTTCCCTATGCAGTAATTCATTATCATATTTTAAAACCTATCAAGTCCAATCTACGCCACCCAGATGCTTTTAAACATGTGATCTTCCATTAGACACTGGTAGACCATAAGGAGCTACTCTTAAGAAAAAACTCCCCCAGTAGCTCGAAGTTGCTAGTGTCTTAATGGCTATGGGGCCTGTCTCCTTTCTCCATGTTGACATTTGGTTTGGCTTGGACTTTCACAGATCTTGTACATGCTGTTGTAACCATTGTGAGTTCGTATTTGAAGAATGAGACAGCATGGGTGATAAAAAAAAAAAAAAAAAAATAAAAAAAAAAAAAAAAAAAAAAAACCAGTGTAAGAAGGGTAGTAGAACTTAGTACAATACATGACTTCTGCTGCACGTTTTTCCAGATCTGTCTCAGAGGCTGTGGCTTAGAAAAATACTTGTTCTTCTTCTTATTATTATTATTTTGTTAATCATTTTATTTATTTACATTCCAAGTGTTGCTTCCCTTCCTGGCCCCCTCTGTGAGTTCTTCACCCCCTCCCTCCTCCCCTTTGCTTCTCAGAGGGTATTCCCCCACCCACCTACCCACTTCCACCTCACCCAGCTAGTTTTCCCCTTCTCTGGGGCATCAAGTCTCTACAGGATTAAGCTCATCCTTTCCCACTGAGGCCAGACAAGGCAGTCATCTGCTACATATGTGTTCATGGACCAGCCCATGTACGTTCTTTGGTTGGTGGCTTAGTCTCTGGAAGCTCTGAGGGGGTCCATATTAGTTGATACTGTTGCTCTTATGGGGCTACAATCCCCTCTAGCTCCTTCAGTCCTTCCCCAGGGGACCCATAGGGGTCCCGGACCTTAGTCCATTGTATTATAAGTATCTACATCTGTCTCAGTCAGCTGCTGGTAGAGCTTCTCAGAGGACAGCCATACTAGGCTCCTGTCTGCAAACACATGGCAGCCGTAATAGTGAAAATGGGATGGATCCCAAGTTAGGCCAGTCTCTTGATGGCCTTTCCTTCAGTCTCTACTCCATTGTTGTTCCTGCATTTTCTTTAAATGGAATCAATTTTGGGTTAAGAATTTTGAAGATGGATGGGTGGCCCCATGTCTCAAATGGGGGCCATGTCTATCTATTGGAAGTAGTCTCTTCAGGTTCCATCTCTCCACTGTTGATCATTTTGGCTAAGGTCATCCCCATTGGTTACTGAAAGCCTCTCACATCCCTGGTGTCTGGGACTTTCTAGAGGTTCCTCCTATCCCCCAACCCACACTGCTGAATATTTCTATTCATTTTCCTGGCCTTCTGGGCTTCTCTCCTGTCTCCCCTATACCTGATTCTGCCCCCCCCTTTTACTTCCCCTTCCCATCTCCCACCCCAGTCCCTCCTTCCCTCTGCCTCTGGTGATTATCTTGCTCCCCCTTCTAAGTGGGATTGAAATCTCCATACTTGGGCCTTCTTTCTTGTTCAGCTTCATAGGGGGTGTGAGTTGTATCAAGGGTATTCTGAACTTTTTGGCTAATATCCACTTATCAGTGTGTACATACTATTTATATCCTTTGGGGTCTGGGTTACCTTACTCAGGATGATAGTTTCTAGTTCCACCCATTTGCCTGCAAAATTCATGATGTCCTCGTTTTTACTTGCTGAGTAATATTCCACTGTGCAAATGAATCACATTATCTGTATCCATTCTCTAGTTGAAGGACAGCTGGGTTGTTTCCAGCTTCTGGATATTACAGATAAGGTAGTAAAATGTTCAGCCCTCTACAGAATATATATATATATATATATCCTTTTCTCCCAAGGTTCAGGAATTATGTAGAAGAGGGCATAGAAAGAGTGTAAGAGCCAGAGACAGTGAATGACTACAAGAAAACCTGTCTTTTGGATACTACAGGGCAGCCAAGCAGTGTCCATACATACAAAGAAAAATGACTCTACTACCCTCTGCAAGATTTCTTTGCCATGCGATTGAGCACATCGACAGTGTAACTCCTTTGGGTTAAGGCATCATGTCATCAAGGCAGGACCATAGCAAAGGATGAAGCCATTGAGCTCCTGCTTCCTCCCGTTAATCCTGCTGGGTGCTTTGGGCTGCTCTGACTCCCATGGGCATCAGATGAGGTCAATATAGTTACATATGCTGAAGAGACGATGGCATTAGCTAGATGTGCCTTCCAAGAGCCATCTTCTCTTGACCTCACATAGCACATTGATCCGGGGAAACTCTAGATCTGCTTAATATACAGACCCTTAAGAATGGCCTACCCCAGCCCATTTTCAACTATGGACATACTACCACTGGGAAGATCTCTGGCTAAATGCTTGAAGATCTGCATGTTCTCAGCCAGCTTGCAGGTGACTGAGAAAGTAGAAGGCAGTTCGAACTGGCTCAGTCTGTTGAGCATAAAGCCACGTCTAGACATGAAGATACCAACTTCATGTCCTGGGTTCACTAACTTCAGCCCAGAAATCCCTCTGAGAAAGGATTTGTTACCCCCTCCACTTCCTCCTCAGGTCCCCACAGTTAACATGCTCTGAACTCCAACCCTATGCCAAGCAGTTAACATCCTTTGCGTAATACATCTTTAAATCTTTCAATCCTGTGTGAGAGGTATTATTATATACACTGTTGATGAGACTGACACTCACTGATGCCCAATACTTTTTAGCTTCTCAGAAGCTAGTGAGGACTAGAGACGGAATTCAGAACTGTCTTTTTACTACAGTGACCAAACTCCAAACCATAATCTAGACACTCTGAGGCTAAAGCCATTCTGCTTGGAGCTATTGGGAAAAAATGGTGGACTGAGCGACCTTCTGGTCAGAACATGGTGTAGGAGACCTCAGCTTCCTGCTGGTAAATAACATAAAATTTCCACCCTCTGTGTATTTTTCCACTTAAAGTAGGCATCACATTTTACCTAGGTCAAATGGTAGTTTACTCATGGCCTGAGGAAATTCTAGAAATTAACAACTGTAGTTTGTCTGAGCCCAGCCCATAATCATGTAAGCTCCTTTCTGAGCATACCAGTAACTTTCCACTTCAGTCTACCTAGGAAGTACTCCTTCATCACCTCAGACATGACGTACATTATTTTTAAAGCATCAGTCAGAGGATGCAAAATGATAGCAAATCCAATACAGCTTTTTCTGTTTTCCAGAATAACCCCAAATATACCTGTCATTTTTAGCCATGATTTCCTACAGAATTTAGAACACAAAAATGCTTGACCTGGAGCTATATATTTCATTCACTGTGTTTCTCCAACAACTAGTACTGTGGCTGATACTCTAGAGGCATCCAGAAGGGATTCACTAGATGAATTGATGAATGGATATATGAGTAAATTAATAAAATGTGTACTTGAAATGTGCCCCACCCACTGACAGGGCATAAGCAGAGAATTTTTTTTTTTCCTAGAAGTGCAGCTGGCCTTCCCATGAACTCCATGAACTTCCATGAATTCCATGAACCACCATACTCTCCTTTGTGTGGCTTATCAGGTTGGGTTTTTGTTTTGGTTTGGTTTTTGGTTTTTGTTTCCCTAAATAGTCTTCCCGCAAGTGGATTTACTGACATAGGATTACCTTCACACCCACTAAGTCTTGAGTTAATTGTGTTGTGGACCAACAGTGTATCACACTCATGTCTCCTACCTTACAGGGCCTTAAGGTGGGACAAAGTCCCCAAGGTAGGGATCTAGAAGCTTAGCTACACCTGTTGGATTTTCCTTCAACTTCTGAGTCTCCAGTCTTCACTTACAGCTGACCCTTCCAGCTTCCTGCCAGGGAGATACGAGCCTGTTAGGGTCAGGTTTGTGTGCATAAAACAGAACCACAGCTATAGCCGGCTAACCGAAGGCTGCCTTCCCTTGGTAGGCTTCATATTCACTAGCTGGCTGTTCTTTTCAATATCCTGTATGAGTTGCAGGCAGAAAATGGGAAAAGGATGGTGGGCAAAAGCTTATGTCCACAGAACTGGTCCTCTAGAGCTTTCCCTATAGAGCTCCCAGCAGTCAGGTTACTAACTTGCAAATCTAGGAAGATGAACGCTTTAAGGAGTTGACATTGTTTCTTATAGGGAAATGAGGTTCCTTCCTGACATTAAACAGAGGTGAGACTGGCTTTTTTTTTTAATTTTTAATTTTTGTTTATTTTATTTATTTACATTTCAAATGTTATCCCCTTTCTCAGTCCCACCCCCCAACCCCTCTCCATCCCTCATCTTCCTACTTCTGTGAGGGTGCTCTCTAACCCACCCACCCACTCCCACCTCAGCATCCTAACATTCCCTTACCCTGGAACATCAAGCCTCCACCGGACCAAGGGGCTCCCCTCCCATTAATGCCAGATAAGTCCATCCTCTGCTCCATATGCAGCTGGAGCCATTAGTCCCTCTTTGGTTGGTGGTTTAGTCCCTGGGAGCTTTGCTGGGTATGGTTGGTTGATATTGTTGTTCTTACTATGGATTGCAAACCCCTTCTACTCCTTCAATCCTTTCTCTAACTCCTCCAACGCAATCTCTGCACTCAGTCTGAGGGTTGGTTGTGTGCATCCACAGCTGTATTGGTCAGGCTCTGGCAGAGCCTCTCAGAGGACAAGACTGGCTTTTAAATATATGGTGTCACACAGGGCAGTGTTAGATGTCCCTAGGGAGAGCTGTGGGGCCAGGATTATAGGACCAAGGCACAACCATCACACTCCTGGTGACACAGTTCACAATGTCCACCAGCTTCCATGTAACCTCCCTTCCCCTCATCATCTGTCCCTTTCCATGTTCCCCTCCTAAGCCAGATCTCTGCCCTGAACTCCAGCCACTACCCGAAGTCCACTACCTGCCTCTCCATCAGCCATTCACACCTCCATCATGGTCCTTTAATCCCTGGTCCAATTCTGACAGACAGTGTGCTACCTGGCATCTAGATTTTGTCAGTGGTTGCCTGGACTGGGCTCCCTTGAATTGGAAGACAATCTGAGTCATGTCTGAAGTGTCCAAAGACTAGTCTCAAGCCTGACCCTAAAGTCAGATCTATTCCTATGACAACAGAGCTCCCTTTGTCCCCTCTCCAGGCTTGATGTGGGATACTCAGAGCTGAAGAGATCCTATTCCTTTCTCCCTTGGACATTGCCTCTCTACCCAGCAGCAGCCAGAGTGTGCCTCACTACATGAGGATAACAAATGTGGGACAGCACTTCAGAATGAAAAAGGTGTTCCCAAAACACCACATATATATATGTGTGTGTGTGTGTGTG
>JADRCD010195328.1:0-12352 GCA_019843815.1 Montemys delectorum | reverse complement strand
CCGAAGGCAAGATGGTCATTTTTACTATATTAATCCTGCCAATCCATGAGCATGGGAGATCTTTCCATCTTCTGAGATCTTCTTCGAATTCCTTCTTCAGAGACTTGAAGTTCTTGTCAAACAGATCTTTTACTTGCTTAGTTAGAGTTACACGAGGTATTTTATATTATTTGTAGCTATTGTGAAGGGTGTTGTTTCCCTAATTTCTTTCTCTGCCTGTTTATCTGTTGTGTAGAGGAAGGCCTCTGATTTGCTTGAGTTAATTTTATATCCAGCTACTTTGCTGAAGTTGTTTATCAGGTTTAGGAGCTCTCTGGTGGAATTTTTGGGGTCACTTAAGTATACTATCATATCATCAGCAACTTCTTCCTTTCCAATTCGTATCCCTTTGATCTCCTTTTGTTGCCTAATTGCTCTTGGCTAGAACTTCAAGTACAATATTGAATAGGTAGGGAGAGAGTGGGCAGCCTTGTGGATAGGACAGTCAAAGTCAAACTAAAAATGTATTTCAAAATAAGTAGAATATTCAGTGTAGTGGGAGTTTTGTTTTGTTTTGGTTTTTGTTGTTTTGTTTTTATTTTGTTTTTGTTGTTGTTGTTGTTATTTTTGTTTTTTTTTTTTTAAAGGTTCCTCACTTTTCTGACTACTATGCCAAGACTTCTCCCTGTTTCTCTTCCTCATTCCCAAATGTGCTGGATTCTCATGTGAGTGAGAAGCACTGTGCCAGGTGGATGCCCTTTCAGAATTGGTGTGCACACGTACCTCTGCGTTCAATCTTGTTCATACAGAAGACATGATTACTACATATGATTTGGCTTGGTTTTCATTTAATTAAGATTTATTTTAAATTTACTTTTCATATAAGGCTTTTTTCTTTTTGTGTTTGGGGGGGTGGTTTCGAGACAGGGTTTCTCTATGTAGCCTTGGCTGTCCTGGAACTCACTCTGTAGACCAGGCTGGCCACAAACTCAGAAATCCTTCTGCCTCTGCCTCCCAAGTGCTAGGATTAAAGGCGAGTGCAACCACCACCACCCGGCAGGATTTTTTCAAACTTTAGAATTCTAAGGGCTATGATGGGCAATGAGGGTGTGTTTGGCCATCACCATCATTGAGATGAAAGTAAGTGTCTAGGAGCACTGACAGACAATGCATCCATAGATACTCTCCAAAGGGAGCTGCTACTCTGATCCCCAACAATTCTCTCATATTTATGGATGGGTCTATAATGTTCGCATATCTATCCAACAACACTACATGACTTATACCTATCCATAGCTGTTACCCCCTGGCTGTACACAAGCCCATTCTCCTGGTCCTGTGCATAGCTTACTTGCCATGTAACCTTCATTCTCTTTGTTGTTATGGACTGAAAACTCTTCTTCACCATATTCTTTATGCAGTTTATAGTCATTACATCTTATGTCCATAACCTTCCAACCTCCATCTCTCTCTCCTGCAAAGTCCTGTTCATACCTGAGACTCAAGGGAGCTGCAGTTCTGATTAAGTTTCTAAGAACCTAAGAATCCCTGGACTTTTATATCATGTCTGCTTTGCTTTTCCTTTAGTGTTTCCATGAGGATAGCTCAGCATGGCCCTCTGCTGACCTCTTCCAGTCCTTCCTCCCATCTTCCCCACGAATATCACCGTCTACCTGCCCAGGAACAACTAATATCTCAGTCATGTTCAACCAAACTCAACTTGTTTTATCTTAGCAAACAGCCACTGGACATGTCTCTTTGCATTCTAGAAGCAGAGAAAATTTAGTATAAGAATAGCTTCAAATGTTTGAGAGGTTTTTTTTTATGACTCATACTCCCATTGACACACAAAATGTCTTATATTTTCCTACGCCATCTCTCTGTCCCATTCCCAAGTAAATGAAACATTCCCATACACGGGATGCAGGTTATCCAGATTTCCACACAAATAAGAAATGAGATGGTAGATATTCAACCTAAATGACCTGTGATACTTCAGTCTTGGCTCTTGGATATTTGATAATTTTTCTTTGAACATGGCTGTTGTTTTTTTTTTTTTTTTTTAAGGATGTCGATTTGTAATGTGATTCCTTTTAAAATTCAGACAATAAGAGATTGTATTTCCTGTGCAAGTGCTACACTGGATGATAACTTGTTACTGTTCTACCACTCTGGAAATGCATTGTATTCAAACCAAGAAAAAAGGACAACAGAGGAAAAGTGACAGACCTAATTCAAATGCTTAAAGCCAAGAAAATGCAAGTTTCCAATATCTAATATCATACTAAGGACCATTTTGCTTTGTCTGGAGGTGAAGCCCCCGCTGATCTACTGGTCTACACAAAAGTCCTAGAATGGCGTATTGCAATGGCAGAATGGAGCTACTTATTCATCTCATTTATTCCTTGTGATTTTAACAGGAAGACTTTAAATGGAACTGGAGAGACGGCTCCATGCTTAAGAATGTGTTTGGTTCCCAGCACACTCTTGCGTTGGCTCACAGGTTCCTGTATAATAACAGATTCAAGGTGATCTACCTCCACTGCCTGCTGCAGGTTCCTACACACTTGCATGCCTGCCTGCAATAGAGACACTTATAATAAAATGACTTTGTTTTAAAAGAAGACCATGGTGAATAACCCATTTGTCTAGTTGTACCTATTTTCCCATGTCTGAACTTCACTGTGTGGCCATAATCAAACTAGTTGAGAAGAAATGCATTCTCCTACCTCAGCAGTGAAGATTTATGCCTTTGACTTTGAAGTCAACAACTGTGTAGCCTTTAAAACCAAATCAAATGCAACATCAAATTACCTTGTATTCATTTAAGTGAGTTTTCAGATTTATGGCAGATGGGCACAGATCCAGACAGCTAGGGGAAGGACAGTCACTGCAGATGTCTGTATGGAAGGAATGTGTAGTAAATACTTGGGAATTAATTACGTGTAAGGTTACAGTCCATTCTTGAAAAGAGTCGGGGGCAATTTATCCTGCTATCAATTTGCAAGCACTCAGGGTGTAACAAAGCTGTAGGTGGCTTGGGCATAGACAAGCCGTGCCAAGCAAAACCCATTTCCCTTCTCCCTGTGACTGATCCTGCAGACTGGCAGAATCCACTGCTTACTGACCACACTGACCTTTTCATAATCACCACTGCTTTCTCACATAGACTGGTCATTGACAAGCTTGTAAAACCACTGTGGGTGGAATAGTAATCAGACAAATACCGAGCTGACGAGGGAAATGCTCTTGGAGTTAGTGAATGATAGAAGAACCAATCTGAGGTTATTTGCAGGTTTCCCATAACTTTGATTGTGGATCTCAATTATCTTTTCAATAAAGGGTTTTATGACAAAAGGAGGAACATATTCTTTGAAAATGGAAGCCAAGTTTAGTGTTGTAGGATCTCAGATAGATTTCCAAAAGGAAGCATTAGAATCCAAGGTTAATTTCAGTAAGTATAAAGGTGACCCAAATTAATTGAAAAATGTGTTTCTGGGGGACAAATGATTGTTTTATTTTGTTTTGTTTTTAAGGCAAGTAAACAAGCCCGCTAAGTGAGATAAATGTAAGAAGCTAAAATAAAAGTATTTTGTGTTATTTTGTGATCAGGAATGTTAACCACACGCTCCACTTCTCTACACCATGCCGCACTTGCCATTGCAAGGAAAGGTATCAGAGATGCCTGGGCTAACCCTGGTACCTACATATTTCGGTAAAACATCTACTTAATCCTGGGTAAAATACTAGTATTTTCACTAAAATAGCATTATACTGAAGTCTCACTTACTGACACACCCTAAGCAGAGAGATCTGAAAGCTTTCCAGATGCCCCCTCAGAAAGGGAATGTAATTGATCAACCAACACCCAGAAATTGATCAACTCAGGGCAGAATAGAGTTACATAATATTTTGCTTATCTTCTATCTGATTATGCTCTATGGGTAATTTCTTCAAGTTCCACATAGCAAACAGATGCTAAGACATAGGTAACAATCTCATCTATTTTTGACCCTAAATATGTTTTTGGTTATTTGCAATAAGGATCATGTGTAAAAAAGACCTCATTGATCTGGTTCACTGAGAAAAGTGAAACTTATCTCTTGCATGCCCAAGACAGATTCTCAATGAGCAGTGAAAACTGACCATTGGTTACTGACAAGTGTGCTAGTTTCTGAGAAGGTAACGATGAGAACTGTAAGCAGGTTGTGTTGATTGTGTGCTTGGCACTCTCTGACCATATGCAGAACATAACCTTCACAATGCCCCTAGGACAATCCTGTCATTTGAGATTTCCAGAGAGTTAACTTGTGTAGCTGATGTATTCAGACCTTTCTATTCTTGGCAAAACAAACAAAAGGAAAGGCAACAGGGACTGTGCTATCAGGCCAGCCATCTTCCCACCGTTGCGACACGTCCAGTCATATAGAAGGGCTGAACTGTGGTGTCTATTCTTTAGGAAATACTATATCTAGATTAGGTTATCTTTCCCCTACATTGAGAAGACACATCTTCGTGAATATGGTTTTATTATGTAACAGATAATCATACTCAAAATCAATGTTACCAATTAAATTCACACTGGTGCTTCTAATACATTTAAAATAAACATCTTTAAAATAACCTAATATTTCGTGATTCTCTGTGGTTTCTGTGGAGGCTAAGCCTGAGAAATATAGTCCAAGATTTACTTTAAATGAGAATTTGTTTTGAATATAGCTCTACCTTCATTGATGAAATAGAAGTATACAGTTCCTCTCTGAATATTTTATCTAAGAGATATTTGATTGTAGTAATTTTATTCCAGATACCTGATCTAATTAGTGAAATATTGTAAAGATGGATGATTATGATTAGTATATGTATATTTTGAGAAAAATACATTTCTAAGTTAATAAATAGACTGGGCATGATGGCTTGTGTTCTTAATCCCATCACTCAGGAGGCAGAGGCAAACAGATATGTGCATTTGGCACTAGCCTGGTCTAGGACAGACTGGGCTACATTATTTGATATTGCTCCAAAATGAAAACAAGCAAACAAAGGAAGAAAGAGAAAAGGAAACAATAAAAATTAACCACAAGTTATCTTTTAATCATGTAATATTTAAATGTTGAGCTTTTATTTTATTAAATATATATTGCATATATACATTCAACACCATCTTATAAAAGAGTACAAGTTCAAACTTTAAAAATATGAGAGGAAATTTCATACTGCATTGATAAAATATTACATGTCTCTAAAATTTGCCATCAAGAGAATATAAACATGTCCTCAGTATCATATGGAGTGAGACATGATTATTAATATAATTACTAACGATTGAGTTTTAACATTCGACCTAGAGTAGCTTTGAGTAATATCCTGGACCTGACTGATCCATCTCAGGAGTATTTTTATGCAAATTCCCCTTTCATTTTTCTTCCCCTTTTTCTCCTTTTATTAAATATAGATGGTTTTCTCATGGCACATACTCTGATTACGGTTTCCCTTTCCTCTGCTCCGCCCACTTCTCCCCCACATCCCTCCCTCCCATCCACATCCTCTCAATTTCTGTCTTTCATTAGAAAGAAAGCAGCTTCTAAGAGACAACAACAAAATAAAATAGACTAAGATAAAAAGCAAAGCCAACACATCGAGGTTGGGCAAGGTAACCCAACAGGAGGAAAAGAGCCCCAAGAGAAGGTACCAGAGTCAGAGACCCACTTGTTGTCACACATAGAATCCTGGAAACATGGCCAACTGGATGCCATAACACAGACACAGCAGAACAGGTACAGACCCCTGAGGGCCCCACACTTGCTGCTTCAGTCTTGGCTCTAATGGTGTAGAGGGCCTTCTTCTCCTGGTGTCCTCCACCTCCCCTTGCTCTCAGACCCTTTCTGCCTCTTTTTAGCAGTGCTTCCTGAGCGCTGAGGAGAGAGATCTGATGGACACATCCCATTGAGAGCTCTGTGATCCAAAGTCTCTCTTCTTGGGTGTTGTCTGGTTGTGGCTCTCTGTATTTGTTGCCAACTGAGTCAAGCATGTTCATGGCCTTTACTAGCATTTGGGAAGCAGACACAGTTGGATGTCCCTGTTTGGGGTCAGCCTTGCCTACAGAGAGAGTTTCATGACAGCCAGAGTTACACTGAGAAACTCTGTTTCAGAGAAACAATCAAACAAACAAACAAACACCCCATACACACACACTTTTTAAAAAATTAAGCTGAATGTGCAGGCTTGTCAGTGGCAAAGAAAGAATCTGAGAATAATGGCAGAAAAATAGTTTGTGCCCTTCACTGAGAAAACCTAAAGTGGATTTTTGTCTGGTTCATTCATCCTGATGCAGCACTGATTCTTGACTTGTCCTGATCTAATATTCCTTGACATAGTTCTAGAACAATCTTAAGTTAGTATCAACATACAATTTCTTAAAACACGCCTTAACTCCTGTATTTGATTTTCAGAAGTCATTTATTCAAATAAACTTTTATTTTTGTTTCTATAGGTTTATGGTTTGTTTCTAGAGAGAGTCTTTCTATGGTACACAGGTGTCTGTTATCATGCTTGCATTTAAAGTTTCTTAATACTCTTCAAATATATACTTATGGATCATGACACAAGTGATTATACTAATTCCTGGATGATTTCAACCTGGTCAGATTTGATTTACCTGGTGGACATAATTGTCCTAAGATTAAAATACTGCCCAGTAGAGTTTTGTCACACATACTAAAACTATGTTATTCTCACCTTTCCCCACGTCTACTTTGGAACTGTGTACTTTAGGATCTCTGTAATTTGACATCTTTGGCATACTGAACCAGAACCTAACTTGGAAAGACACAAAATCTGCTTTGGCAAATGATCTGTCAGCTGACCCATGAACAAAAGCGAGATTGGGTTGCCCTTTGAAATAAACTCATTTTATTATCTCCAGAGCACCTTATGTCTCTATTCTTGTGTAAGGTTAGTATTCTATCCATCAGAGCAAGACTGGAGTGTGAGGAGATGTCTGCTATGTATGATAAGTACATGGTGGGTTGGAACTAGAAGAGGAAGATGGACCATCTGCATGTCCAAATGGAGGGTAGTGTCAGGAAGGGAGTCACATTGATCAGGCCACACTCTCTGTCAGTTTATCCAAAGCAACCAAAACCAGCATACTGTCTTTTGAAGGAAGCTTTGCAAGGATTTAAAAAGAATTCCTCTCCAAACAGAACTTTCTTAATTCTTTCACACAGATTATAATTTCTTCTTGACAATCATGCCAATTGTTTTTCTTATAACACACAACAGAGAAGAATTAAAACTTATATCATGTTACTCTATAAACTATGCTTAAATAATAGCAAACAATTTATCAACTAAAGGGAAATAATAAAACTCAGGTAGATTGTTTTCTTTTTTTAATTGGATATTTCATTGATTTACATTTAAAATGGTATCCCAGTTTCCCCTCTGCAAACCCCTATCCTATGCCCCTTTACCCTGCTTCAATGAGGCTGCTCCCTCCACCCACCCATCTGCCCACGCCCGCCTCACTGCCCTAGCATGCCTCTACACTGGGGCATCAAGGCTTCACAGGACCCAGGGTCTCATTTCTCTGTAGCATGAAATATAAAAAAGCAATCCACAGTAAATCCGGCAAGGCACCAGGGGGTCTTGTTCTCATCTTGGCAGACTCTGATCAGAGCTCCAAAGTCTCTCCACCCAGCTCGCAGAGTTTCCACCAGTGGGCCACTGCCACACCAGCCACATGCTTCCAAATTTCCATGGCCTTTTGGGGTGCACTTCTTGAAAAACCATGCTTCTTCACTGTACCTTTCTATGGGGAACCCAGTTGAGTCTCCGCATGAAGGAAAACACCACACAAACTTAGTTCAGAATCAACAGGTAACTCAATCATTGGGTGCAGCAACTAGCATCCTAATTTATAAGCCATTCTAAGTTAAAATCCTCCGGTACTGAATCCTGGGGGATCCACCATCTAAACCTGGGACCTCTTGTTAGCTCTATTTTTCCTCCAGCTCTCCCCGTCCAAAAGTAAGACACCTTTTCCTGCCTCTCCTTTTCCTCTCTCTGACCCAGAAGTCCCCCCTATTCATCACCCAGTGATTGGTTCCTAGAAATATTTATTCATTAGTGGAAAGTTCACAGGAAGTCACCTGAGTATGTGATTCACTCCTCATTCCAGGCAACCCCTCTTGGAGAATTGGAATTAGCATCAAAATAGAAACAATACCAAGGCAATCCACAATATTTCTCAACTTAATTTCCTTTTTGATGGCCTTTATTTATAATCTATATAACCCCCAAATCAAACATATAAAGAAGTATATTCATATATTAGAAATTTACCACTAGATTAAAATCAACATGTCTCTTCATAGGATTTAATTTGACTTAAATAGAATGAAAAAACAAGATACATATATTCAGTACGGAGGAATTGCCTGGGAGGTCATTAATTGTCATTTTATTTTTATTAATTGTTTAATTTCATGCACGCGTATAATGTATTTTTACCAGATTAGTTCTTAAAGTGGATTATTTCTAGTACTTTTATATAATTGATTTTATAGGGAAAACAACCATCCTGCAAACATGAACACCACGTTTGTTTGTCTTTTAAGATTATCCCTTGGTACTGCCCATGAAGCCTAGGGCTTCTCACACACTGGACAAACACTTTATCACAGGCCTATAATTCCCCTTCTGATTTGATATTTTCACTTTAAAGTGCATAAGGCTGCAACCCTACATAAACTATAGGCAAATTCATAAGGCTGAGTGGAAAAAAAATAACCTTCCCAAGGGAACACAACAGCAATTGGTTATCTGATACCAAGTAAGCAGCCCTAAAAATACAGACAAAAGTGGCACAATTCAGACTTAGCAGTTTATACTGATGCATTTACGCATATATGTATCTACACATGTATATAACAATATTTAGTGAAAATCGATGCAATGAATTTGAAAGAGGGCAGATGGGGGTATGTGGGAGGGCTTGGAGGGAGGAAAAGACCAAGCCAGATGATCTAATTACATTATATTATCAAAAATAAAAATAGTAATTTTAAAACTACTGTAAGAAGATCTGTAAAGTCCTGCCAGAGCATATTTAAAGGGCTGTAAGCATCTTTAGGCCAACCAGAAACCAGTTCACCTGTCGTTGTTTGGCTTTTATATAATAATTTATATCTTATCTTATATGCAATAAATCAGGATCTATATGGTCTATGTATTCAAACGTTTGACACTTCTCTTTGAGCTGAGACATCTGTGCACATTAGGCTGGCCACTTGCTGTGATAAAATTAAGGATTACAGAACAGAGTTGGGTCTGTGCTCCCTCCAGGTCCTACCCAACAGATTCAGAGGGCTACGCTAGTGAGAGGAATGGAAGGCGTTGGCTTTTCTCTCCATTTGAAGTTAACTACTGTTTTTGTGAACATCACTGCAGTTAGTCACTGTGTTCATCGAATATCCACCAACATCCACAAAGAAAATAAGCAAGGACTCAAGGTTTATAGTCAATTTCATCTCAGTCTTTAATTTGGGCTGACTGCCTTTTAATGAATATTGCAATTGTATTGGCTTATGGTGGCCTCGTTTGGAGAACCTTCATTAGGAAAGCAAACTAGAATACTGAAGACTATTCCAGTTGACTGTGCATTCCTTTGTTGAGATCCCTGTTAGAAAGTAAATTTCACAGCCTCGTTGTACTCCTAGTTTCACCTGAAAGAACATCATACAATTTCAGCTTTAAGTTAAAACACTTTGATGCAATTTTTCATGAGTCCTTGCACCCATACAGCTTGGCCTTCCCCAGCATCTTTAGCTTCTATTGTCTGTCTTCTGTGCTTAAATGCTGCCCTACTTACTCTGGCTCGTGCATTCTCTCTCTTCCTTGGCTATTAATTAGACCCGAGGCTGTTAGACTCTAGTCTTCATTTCCCCATACTGCATGGACCTTTCTCCCCTTGGTCTTGAGCCAACCTGCCATCCAATGATCAGTCAATGAAGAAGGAGGCTGCCTGGAGTGTATCTGGCTCTGCAGATTTACAGGTAAATAAGAGGAGTATCCTGGGACTCTTCCCACTCTGTGTGTGTGTGTGTGCACATATGTGTGTGTTCACTATAACTTCTTCTCAACCCGTGCAATCTCTCTCATCAAAATCAAAGTCTTGAAAAACAAAGGAGGTACCCCCACCTTACTTGTTCACTTTCAAATGTACAGCATACTTTTCTTTAATACTCTTTCTATATATGTGTTTATAATCCTAAATATATGTATAATATATATTCATATGTATGATTTGATATTTATATTATACAAATATATATTCCTATATAGTCCTAAATATATATATGTGTAATATATCTACTTGTAAATATCTGATTTGATATTTATATTACAGAACTATATATAGATATATGTATAATATATAGGAATATATATAGGAATATACATATATATTTAGGAATATATATTCATAAATGCAATATAACTGTTTAGTCTATGCAATATTACTTGTATGTCTATGTTATCATGGTTGACCATTTAGAATTGGATAACCAGTTGCTGTCCCCTTGTAATAACTTATGCGTGTGTGTGGCCATGTCATTAGAGAGTATGCTACATATGTGTGATGACCTGTAGGAGCCAGAGATGGCATCAGATACCTCGAAGCTGGAATTACAGGTAGTTACAGCTGTCTGGTGTGAGTTCTTGGAATGGAATTCTGGCCCTCTTCTTGGAACAGCAAGTGCTCTTGACCATGGACTACTACTCCATCCCTGTAAAGCCTGGGTTTAAAGGAAAGCAAATGAAGGCAAATGCTACTGATGAGACAAGTTCAGTGTCCTGTGTCTGTCATCCCAGTGGGCTGACTTGAACGCTGAGCTTACCTCCATGTCCCACAATCACTCTTGCTAGTTTGATAGTGGAGTCTTTCTCCTCCCAAGAGTGTTCCAGTGAACAAAGAGTGGTGACTTCGGGAAAAACTAGGTTTATGAACCCCAAAACACAGATCATCAAATGTACCACGCCACATATCACCACCACCATCATTGGGAAATCTAATCACTTCCTTCCGTTGGAAAAAAAAAAAAAGAATAATTTTAAGTTGTCTTTCACATAGTTCTGCTTTAGGTATGTGAAGGATTACTCTAAAGCTGTGACTAAGTCCTTCTTTAAGAGAAAAATGAAGCAGCCTTGTGGGCAGGACCTAAAGGGTATTTGTGAAACAGAGCTGAGAGAGTAGAATGATTCGAACAAACTGTGAATGTATCTGCTGATTTCCTGTGGTGCCTGGAGGGACCAGGAAGTACTTGCCATGGCCCAGAGCAGTCGTTTGATTATGGCAGGAACCCTCAGCAAATTTCAAACTTAATTCATGACTGTGGGAATTAAGAGTTTGACTGTACCACCTAGTGAGCACAAAAGCCCTAATCGGTCTCGCTTACTTTAAAGATGTATTTGGGAAAAATAAGCTACCCAGATACAAGCATTCCACTGTGGGAAGCTCACTGAGGATAGGAAATGTTTCACCCCCAGAAGTCTGAATTCTAGTCAACAGTTTCCTGCTTTGTTATCACAAATCTGCCCTTGTCACATGGTCCTGTGTTGCCCACTAGATTCTGAAAAATTGTCTGCCATTAAATCTTTTCTGCTGACTTTACATTAGTGGTAATAAATTGAGGGACTCTGGTGCAAGGTATTGACTAATTTTAATGAACACTTATCGTTGTAAACTGATGATTTATCGTTAAAGATGTCTTCATGGAAAAGTCTAGTCGATTAGATAAATTAGGAAAATATAAAATGGCAGAGTTAGTTGACCTGAATAATTCATTAAAAATGCATTATTACAATATTAGTTGTACAATAATTGATGTCCTTAATAATATATTAGCATACTATTATACTATTACTAAATGTTTAATTATATTTTTGAAAATCTAGTATATTGATTATATTTTCCACCAATATCTAACTTGTAGAATTCTCAACACATATTGGAAGAAAGGTATAGCAAATCATCTTGTAGATTAATATAGAAAGAAGAATTTGAATGATATGTTTTAGTATTTAATAGCTGATATGTTTATAATACGTTCATAAGTCGATGAAAATAATTATTGAATTTTAGAGAAAACCGTATTTTGTTTCAGGACATTTGGCATATTTGCATGGTACTGAAGAAGTTTACATTTCTACTTTTATTAGTTATCATGAAGTGTAGTGGGTGTGACACAATGTTTATATGCGTGCCTACCATTCCAGCGGCCTTAGGTTTGATACCCCACATGGCCAAAGTATAACAACAACAACAACAACAACAACAACAACAACAATAATAATAATAATAATAATTTTT
>JADRCD010195327.1:0-15341 GCA_019843815.1 Montemys delectorum | reverse complement strand
TGTGTGTGTGTGTGTGTGTGTGTGTGTGTGTGTGTGTGTGGTGTATATGTATACATATATATATGTGTGTATGTATGTATATACACACACAAATGTACATGGTGTCTTGTCTGCATATATGCATGCACATGTTTGTAATGGTCATGGAGGTCAGAAGGAGCAGGATCCTTATGTGGCTGATAGGAATTAAACCATGGTTGTCTGGAAGAATAGCCCATGCTCTTAATTTTTTATTCATCTCTCCAGCTCCAAAAGATAACCTTCAATACATCTTGGTAATATACCATCTTTCCAGTATTGCTTCAGATCCAGAGACACTCTGTAAGAGACAAGCAGCCTATATAACCAACTCTACCAAGAGTAGAGTTATAGACGTGAATTCAAAGTCCCAAGGAAAAATAGATTTTTAGCCAGGAATTTTATGTACAGCTATATTAGTGAATTAAAATGTGAGGAAAACTAAGAAATTCCAAGGTAAGCAGTAGCATCTGTGTAAATAAAAATGGTAGCCAACAGAGACTAACATACAATGGCATTGGGCAGAGAGTAAGTTCCAGTGAATAAACAAAGAAACATATAAAAACCCAATTCTGCATGTACAAAGTAGCATAAAAATGTTTTAATTCATGATTCTTTCATCACTTAAATGAAGCTATATAATTTTAAAACACAAATACCTACAATGAAACAAAACACTTTAAAATGTGATCAGTATGTTAAAAAAATTTCTCTTTTCCCCTTCTAGATTGTTCCATCTTTTTTACTTTCATCTTTTCCCGTCTTCAGACCCAGAAATAGCTGCTCGTGTCAACTCTAACCTCAGGATAACTCTGCTGACTCTTCCTCATATAGGATCCCTTCTCATTATACTGGGCTCACCCAAATACTCTGGTTTGACACCTATTTTAGGCTCAGATAATCAGCTTTCTTAATTAAGTTCTCAAGTCAGTCACTCTGTCCTGTCTCCTTTTTTACTCAACAGTTGAACACCTAAAGGTTATATTCAATCCAACTTCATCACCCAGGCTACTGTCCTTATTTTAAGGTCAAGCAATTAGCAACTTTGATTCCACCTGTCATCATTATCCCTCTTTGCCAACATACTCACAGGTTCTGTAGATTGTGATTTGATATTTTAGAAGCCCATGATTCTGCCTGCCAAAAAAACTATGAATAATGTATGCTAACAAATTAGATAACTTAAATGAAGCAGACAGATCCCTAGAAAGATGAACACTGGAAATTATCTCAAAAGGAAGTAGAAAAATCTGAACAGATGTATAAGTTAAAGAGAGTTCATTTACATGAACGGAATTATTTTAAACTTTCTACAATTAGCTCAAGTATATAGTGCATCCGTGGTAGATTATATCAAACTTTCAAGTACAATTATTAAGATATCTTTGCTATTCTAACCATACACTACACCAAAACAAAACAAACAAAAATCAGTAAAATAAAATTGGGAATATTCTGCAAATCTCATTCTATCGGTATGCTATTGTCTTGTTGCCATAATTTTACTAGGAAAACAAAAGACTAATGTCATTTACAGATAAAAATAAAAAACCCAACAAAACAAAACTCTAGGAAACAGCATAGTATAGCGGATAAATAGGGTGCCTCATGATCAAGTAGAATTCATTAGAACTCAAGTTGATTCACCATCTAAAAATCAATGAATATTAAAGGGAAAAATAATTCAACATGTTCATTTCAACAGATTCAAAAAACCAATTGAAGAAATATAAAACAGACAAAATTCAGAAATAGGAGCACGCTTTCTTGGACCTCGAGTGAGAGCTCACTTTCAGAGGACCCTCATCGGGCCACTCAAAACCACTTGCAAATCCAATGCTAGAGCACTGAAGCCTCTCCAAGCCTCTTTGGGCACCTGTGCTCAAATGGATGTTGAGAATCCTGTTAGAACTAGAAAGGAAGAGTAAAAAATAGAGACAGAAAATAGATATGAGTGAGTAAATTTGATAATTTTATTTTAGGAGAAAAATTTCAGAATTCTTTTAACACAGAGATGTTTCTTCTGGCTATGATTGAGTGCTAACATTATCAAATTAAGCCCATCTATATGTCCAGTTTAAATACTTGAGTGCCTTTCTACCTTCAAGCTAGCAAGGATTCCCAGTAGAGGGATAAAGCCAGCAAATCCCTGTAATACAGTTCTTAAATATTATGATTTCATCAGAGTTGGCATACATTTTGGGGAAGAAGGCATTATCAGTAGAGAGACACTGTGGCTAATAATACATATAAACATCATGTTGAACTGTTTTTGTTTGCTTTGATATGTGCAGCCCTTTATTGTGTGGCTTTCATTTTTGTTGATGGTACATACAAAATGATAAGCGCATTCCTTTTTCTATTTGTAGTCTGCAGTGTGTCCCTTACCTCTCACGTGATACTGCTCTTGCTCTGATCCTTACTAAGTTATGAAAACATTTTTTTTTTGTTTTTCAGCTAAATATTGAGTCACTTTAACAACAAATTAAAGATTTCCTTTTTAAATAAAAGTCAGTGTTTATATGCATGTGGTATGCAATTCAAATTACTTCGTAGACTTTAAATTGGAGACTGATATATTTTGAGGTTATGTATTCAACATCATCTTTTAGTAAGATTCCCCCTTTCTATTTTGTTCTGGTATTTGCACAATTACTAAGAGTAGCATTAGCTGGGAATTAAGTCATTGGTATGGAATTTATTTGTCAAAGGATTTGGCAAAATTTTATAAAAGAATGAGACAATGATATTTCATTTAAATATTGAATGTGATGTTGCACAGCTGACTAATTCAAAAAATTATTCATCTAAAATCCTGAAGTCACAAGTCATCATAGATAAAATATAGACAGTTATTTTATACTTACTTGTTTATATCCATTACTTTCTGTTTTCAATAGATTAGAAACAAGGTTATATTTAATTTTAAATAATCCTAATTGAACCTGTAGTATTTCTTGTAACTGAGACCAGATTTAAGTTTCAGTTCTTCCATGATATTTTTACTTCTTTATAAAAGCTACATCCCATTAAACTGTCTTATTTACATTCTCCATTGTCCCTTCTAGAGGTGTGTGTCTGTGTGTGTGTGTGTGTGTGTGTGTGTGTGAGTGTGGTGACTTCTTTCACCAATGACTTGACCTGGAGGAGGAGGGCAGTCCTTAAAGCTCTGAACTTAAGAGGCCATTAGCATGTTGATTTGAAATTCAGAGCCTACTCCTGAATCCATGGATTTCCAATCACCCATGGATTGGGTGACCAATATAATAAAAACACAAGATCAGTAACAGCAAAACAAATCCAAAGAATAAACAGCATGACTAAATACTTGAAGTATCCAAGTTGTACATTTTACATCAGGAAAACAAGTTAATGAAGGTCAATTCAACCTGTTACTGGGTTTGTAAAAATCAAGATTTTAAACATAATTAGATGTGTGATAACTCGTATTCTGATGAGAGCAACCTCAGTGTTTATTCCTCAATGTAGTTTCTAGCCTTTGTATTTTAAATGTGTGCGTTTTTCTATCTGTAGCTCCTTTGGGTATGTTTAGTGCCATAATTTTATGCAATCCAATATAGCCTTCAAGATACAAGCTCTTCAGGCATAACATGTAGTTTGGCTAAATATTTCAAGATAAATGTAATAGATATTGAATTCATTTAGAATAATAAAATTCATCATGTTTGCTAACAAGCAAGTTCTATTTTTAATCTTTGTATATTAGTATGCGATATACTTTAGGATTCTGGAGAATAGGGATAGACAGTTGACATTCTAGCCTTTTCTGAAAAATCTAAATGGATGAAGGTTTTGCACTATTCAGTTTTTGAATATTTTTATTGTTTAATCTCTTAGACAATATCTTTCAAACACCTCTCTCTTGATGACTTGTAAATTTCTGTGGAATCTGTTGGGTAGATTATATGTTATATTTTCTCAGTTGTAGCAGAGTACATGAGCAAATGTAAGATATTTTTGATACATCTGAGAAAGTTCATTTGAAGTGGCAAAGCCAAGGATCACTAACTTATTAACCATGAGTAAAACTGAGAAATTGATGGTGTCCCCCGGCAGAAATTGCCTTAAATTATGCACTTGGGATCATGCCTTTGTCATTGTTTCTGTGAAAGTAGACTACTAACAATATAACCAGCTGTCTCCCAGTACTAGAGTTAGTGTTGATATTCCATTTTAACACTTTGAGTCAATAATGTTAAATCTTAATCATCCAGGTGGTAATTAACTTGTCTTCTTTATCAGTTATTTATTAAAGTGTTTATTATTATTATTATTATTATTATTATTATTATTATTATGTTTTTTCAAGACAGGATTGCTCTGTATATAGTCCTGGTTGTCCTGGAACTCACTCTGTAGACCAGGCTAGCCTTGAACTCAGAGATCCACCTGCCTCTGCCTCCCAAGTGCTGGGATTAAAGGCTAAGGGCATGTACCATCATGGCCCAGCCTATTATTATTATTATTAACTTCAGTTTGTATTTTACGTATTTTTATCGAAATCTGTGGTTTTAAAACATGAATATGCATTATTCTTTATTATATAGATCATAAATTTATTATAAGATAATATTCTTTATTATAAGATTTATTATATAATCTTATTATTATAAGATTTATTATAAGATAGTATTCTTTATTATAAGATCATAAATCTGTTTTTGATATGAAATATACAATGCCTCATTTTTGAGTTACCATTTTCTAATGCCAGCAAATTAGATGAACACATAAAAAGTAAGAATGAGGTATTATTTTTATTGCAAAAACTTAGATACTTCATATCAAAAGTTAATTTAGACTTCAATATATTTTATCAAATATATTGAGGATGGATAGCACTTTTAAAAATATTTTTATCAATATGAATTACTGCATGTTTAAATATGAAATGGATTCTTTGGACACATACATTTGAGTGCTTGGTTCCCAACTGGTAGTGATGGCATTAGTGTTTGTGGAATCTTGGGGCAAGTAACATGATTGGTATGAAGCATGGTAAGCAAGAGGCATGGTTGCTGGACATAAATGACTGGGTAGGCGTCAATGGTTATAGCTCAGCCCCCTTCAGATACAACTTTCTGTCTCTCTTTTGCTGAATTAGTATGCCTAGCAAAGACCTCCTATAGCCTTGGACTGAGTTCATCCCATCTGTGTTAAACCAAAGAGAATCATCCTTCCTTTAAGTTGCTTCTGTCAGGTACTTGTCACAGCAATAAAGGCAAAATCAAACAAAACCAAAACATGCTACACTAACATACAACTATTATATTTTACATCAGAGAATAATAATGCTAAATGCTACCTACCAGGTTTGTGGTAGAGTGTGATCAGAAAGCAATGAACTTACCACAAATGATGAGCATCACCACAATAAAGGAAAGCAAAAAGATTATCAACTGGACCAGTTCTATGTAGCCTTGCCAACCACTGCTTAGAAAATGACTAATTAGTTACGATTTCCAGGGATTTAACAGAGCATAAAGTAATCTGAAAAGTCTATGTAATTGCAACACTTTTCAGAAATAAACTTCCTAGCATCTGTTGAAGACATAATAACAGAAGACACTGTGAGTAGAATATCCCTTTTATGCACTTTTGAACAGAAACAAATACTTTTCTACAAACAAATCTTTTGGTTCACAGTAAAACATTATTTTCTCACAACTGTTCATTTTGATTGTACAGACACAGAACTGCAGAACACAACTGGTGGCTTGAAACTATATGATCCATTCTGATAACCAAACATGGGCAAAATGCTGCTGCTGTTACTGCTGCTGTTACTGCTGCTGCTTCTCTTTCTCCCTCTTCCTCTCCCTCCTCCTCCTCTTTCTCTTCTTGTCTTTTTTTGTAACTTTTCTTTCTGCCTTCTCAATTGAAGAAATGAAATGATGATATTGAATGTGATGGTAGATTCTAGTAGTAACCTATATGGTAAAACTTATTCGTAGGGCCAGCTTTTTTATAATTTAAGAAGACAAATGAGCCTATCATGATTCTTTCTCTTTGGGAGAGATAGGATCAGGATAGCCAAAAGATAAGAAACCACAGCTGCTAGATAACACCTGCAGGAAGACTACAAGGAAGTAGTGTCTAGCTTTACAAAAATATAAGGGTGCTGTATTCAGGAAACCCAAACCCCATGAAATAACTCAGAGTAGAAATCTATCTCTATTTTCACAGTAACTAAGTAGGTTTCAGAACTATACTTCAATTGTTGAAGGAAGTTTCCAAAACTAATAAATGGTGTTTCTGAAACCTTACTCCATGAGGACTGCCGATAGAAAAGACAGAAAAGATGAAGGCTAGTGATATAGAAAGGGCAGAAGACAAGGGCGTGGGTGTACTTGATAAGAGAGAAGTCAGAAATAGTAAGAATGTAAGTATGAGCTTAAAAGGAATGGATTTAAAATCCAAACAAGGAGTATCTCTAATGTGTCTGTTGAGAAGGATTGTGACTTCCTGGCAGTAGCAGGGTCTACAGTCTGCCTCCAGACTGATTTTATTTCACGGAATGTTTGGTTTTGTGCTTCAGCTTTTTCTTCCCTGGCACTTAACTTGAATTACTGTCTCCATTCACAAAGTAGAATTTGTACTCCAAATTCTCCTTTGTTGACTCTTTTGAAAAGTGTAAAAATGGCTAAGGTTGATTCCTCTTCCTGTGTGGCTCTAGATTTCAATAGAGCTGTTAAGTGACATATCTCTGTAGTTAAACATGCATCCACTTCACCAGCTCACTCTACCTGACTTCAGCCTATATACATATACATATGCACATACATACAGGTATGTACACACACACACAGACACACATACACACACATACACACTACTGATATTCTTTGTTTGGATTATATATCTACTCTTTTGAACTAATGTTGATATTATTATTTCTGATCTGTGTCTTATAAATATCTATTATAGAGACATAGGTATAGATTTTATAGATATATAATCTACATGTTATACATACATAATAAGATATATCTACATATATTATGTAGATAGCTAGATAAAGATTATAGATATAGATAGATGATATAGATGTAGATATAGATAGACATAGGTAATATATTAAATATATAGATATACATATATATAGATATATAAACTGCTTGATATAGCATTTGGATTATTTTGATCTAAATTAAACAATAACTAGGAGGCACATAACACTTTATCCCAGCAGTGATAAGGAATGGTAGATGAAGTTCTGTAAATTCAAGGCCAGCCTCATTGGTTTAGTAAATTTCATGTCATGTGGATATACACAGCGAAACTGTATCTAACAAAGGAAAGAGCCATGGTCTTCTCTGAGATACAAGATAAAAGCTATCCTGTACATATTCAATATTCTTCACCCTGTATTGTCAGACAATGATTGCAGATATTGAAAAGGAACAAAAATACTTTATGAGATTATATATTTGGATAGCAACAGTATATAGAATGATGTTGATAAATGTCATGAGAAATATATCATTGATTTGCTAATTTAGGTAATATCAAGAAAAGTCACATCAAGAAGGTGACATTTAAGGGAAATGACTGGACAAACCTATGCCACATTGAGGGGAAATTGTTCTGGGATGATGAAAAATGTGTTTCACACCTCTGAGAGGGAATCATTTTGTCTGTGGATTGTTAAAAAAAGGTTCAAATCTGTAATGACTTACAGATTCTTATTAATGCCCCAACTTTCACATTAAGTATAACTACATGATCATGGATGGAACTCTCAAGAAAATAAATTCATGTAAAACCTGCACCAAGAAACTGAGTGAAATTTACCTTGTATAAGTAAATATCATCCATATCTCTCAGCTACTAGTAAATAACCTTTTGCTTTTAAAGTTGTTTGTATACTTAAGAATCATTGGTGGTAAGAAAGCATTCTGGATGGACAAACATTAGAAATCAGCATGTACTAATATGAGATATTTGTTGAGGATAAATACCTATTTTGATAACTGAATGATAGTCTAAGTATCACTTCATTGAAATCCTTTTTAATGTGCTGAATTGCAATAGGAAAAAAAAGACCTTTAAGCATTTCTCTTATTTAGTTTTCTTGAAAATGAGCTTGTCCATAGAGGACACTTAAGAGTAGAGGGAGAAACACTTCTCTTTGAATTCTGGAATGTTTGGGATTTACTTGTGTTTATTATAAGAATGTCTACGTGCAGCTTCTGGTGAAAATCAACTCATGTTAAACATCCAGGATAAATACTCTGGTTCCTGGCTTTCCTCTGTCTTTTCCCAACCTCTATGTACAGTGTAACTGTGTCCTTTCCTGAAACACATAATTCTTTTAATACGGTAAATTTAGTATTTTATAGAGATACCAAGTTCTAACGTGTGTGTGTGTGTGTGTGTGTGTGTGTGTGTAGGTGTAGGGATAAGTGTAGACGTAGATATAGATGTGTATGTATGTACTGAGAGAGATAATAAAACCTGGTATCTATATAAAACTAAAACGGTAACTGTTTTGCAATTGGAATAGGTAAGGATTGAATGTGTGAGAGAGGAGTGAAAACACACACACACACACACACACACACATTATATCATGATGAGATAAAACCTAAGATGGGAGTAAAAGAAACAACATGTCATTGTGTGACTTTTCCTGGAATAATACAGAGAAACACCTATTCAATACAGATAGGGGACTGCTGAGAAACCAAAAATTAATTTTACCCATGTGAAGCTCAGACAATTAGTGAGTTTATAAGGATATTAGTAAAAAAATAGGTGAGGGCTTACTTACTGGAATATAGATGATTCAAAGAGCTGATGACATAAATTGCATCTTCAAATCACTGTTGTGTGACACTATTCTTGCAAGGTGTAAAAAAATGTCTATTCACCTCAGTTAGGAATTTGATGATAGAACTAATAAGGAAAGTCTTGTGTTTAATGACAAGAATATCTGAGAGGTCACTTACAGGAGAAGAAATTACTTGCAGACAGCTGTATAGCCAAAGCCCAGTGTTGCATAGGTGACACATCACAAATGCTAAAAATCTGAATTGCACCTGAGAACCTTCAGGCCAGTCAACGTGCTGCCAGCATATCCTCAACACATAGCACATTTGGTCCGAGCCTCTTCCCGGCAGCCTAGCTGTTCTTGGCTTCTAGGCATTTCAGCAGGCCTCTTCCTCCATGCTGTTCAGTTGACCTCTTTCAGAGAGTTCATGTTACCTGAGCATGCCTCTTAGAATTTCTTATGTTTATGTATTCTTGAGGAAGGAGTGTGTGTGTGTGTGTGTGTGTGTGTGTGTGTGTGTGTGTGTGTGATGAAACATGGCCATTTCAGGTACTTCCTGAAATCCATGAATTCTTTCTTTCTTGACCTTAAAGAGCTTTCCTGCCTGGTGAAATGTTTTGCCTCACCTTAGAATATTCCCTGTCATAACCAGATTTCTTGGTGGAATGGAATACTTTTCTCCTTTTAACACACTGTTATTTTATCTCCATTCTAACATCCTATGTCCTAATACTGCATTTCCCTCCAAGATTGTAGATTTTAATCTTAGTGGAAAGTACTATAAAATAATCACCCTACAAGACTGACAGACACGTCTAACATTCTTGAGAGTCTCTTCACCTCAGCACACATTAGTTTGTATAAATTTGGGTAAGATGCTGTGAATTTTCTTAGGTTTCAGAAACTTTCTTGTGCTTGAGAGTTGTTATTTCTTGAAGTTTGTAAGTGTTGTGTTTTTGTAAGTCATATGGAGCCTCTTTTAATGATCCAATACTATTTCAATTTTGGGAGAAATTGCTACAGAACAGATGTAATAGGAAGATCATGTGTGTCTGTCAGTGAAAGTTAGAGATACTTTAACTATGGAAAACACTTCTGTTAAGGATTTTCTTGTGAGATTTTGCTTTCTTGGCTCTGTCTATTAAAATTACCCCTAAATGAGAAGGATGATATATGAGAACACTTACTCTGGTTTAATACTGAAGTAGTTGATCTATGATTACAGAATGATGTGTAGAGTGCCATTTTCTAACTAGAAGAATGAAGTTAATGTCATAGGTGTTCACATGATACTCATACAATAATTTACAGACCAGGAATTATTAATTATAAGAAAAAAACACAAATGTGACAGTATTCCTACCAAGATTTAATAAGATTTAATAGTATGTTGATGCAGGGAAACATACAGGTAACTTCATTCAACCCCTAAGAGAATACCCAGTAAATGTATTTTTGTTTGTCTAAGTGTCCTATCTGAGAATCTACACTAATTAACTATTAGTTTTCCTAAAGGCTTAATATTTATTTGATCTTTTAAATTATAAATTCTATTATCATTTATATAGTTTAACATAAATAGAATATATTATATAACACAATAAATATATAATATAAATATGAATTATAATTACAAAATAAAACAAAATGGATCTGAAATGATATTGTTGTAAGCATTAGTTTTGGTAACACTATTTTTCATTTAGCAAAATTTTATTACAGTGGAAAATATTTGAGGATAAGTACTATCTGTGCTAATAGTATTGTTCTTGGCAAGTCTGGTTCCTTAAAATTTACTGGCTTAAACTCATCCAATTGTTTCAATCTTTGAAGAAAATGTTGAGGTAGTCCTCCTGTTCTTCTGAGATTTAGCAACCCTGGAATTATTGTGGAATCTGAAGTAGGGAAGGGAGTTTAGACCATATATTGTTTGGCTTAAGATCAATGGATCAGTTCCAGTGTAAACAAAGGGTGGTTTAGTCAAATTAGCCATCTGTCTCTGAGGAACTCAAAGAGTAACATGACACATTTTACTACTGTAACCAGCTCTTGCCTATTTTTAAATCTCTCTGAAAGACAGGAGGTACAGAGGATAATAGCAGCCCCCAGGATCCCCCTTTAGATGAATCCTTCAATGGCAGAGTAGCACTGATTCTCTTGTGTCAACACCTGGTGTGTTGGGTGACAGTTGTGCATTTAAAGGAACCCCTTTTTCTAGATTTCAAGGTTCTTAAATTCTTCTTTTTCTAGATTTCAAGGTTCTTAAATTCTTCTACAGTGTCACGACCTCTATTCCACTTCTTGCTTTCCTTCATGGGTTCTCCAATCAAAATTGTTATTGTTTGTAGAGTGGTCTATAACCTTGAATGACCTGCTTAGAGTTAGTGCCACATCTCACTGAAAGGATGCCAAAAAGGTGTCTACTTCTGCTATGTGACGACATTTTAGGCAAGGTTATATATTCCTGGGAATTTAGAAAAATTTTAGTAAGGCTACAGAAACTCTTCATAGTAAGCTGTTAGTACTGCTGGTAATTTTTTAAAAAGCTAGTTCGCTTTTTATAAATAGGTTCTTATTAGCCCTGTATTGTTTTGTGAGAAGTTTTTCACTTTATAAATTTCTCAGTGATTTATTAAAATAATATTAACATATTCTGGTTCTTATATTTTTAACATTACAAACTGTTAGAATTTTGACTATGTAAGTAAGTACTAAACAGAGTATAGGAAACTCATATTCAGTAACAAAATGTTTGGGACTCCCATTGCCGCCAGCAATGGAAAACGCGCAGGGAACCCCTCCTACAGAAGGAGCAGAAAGCAGAGCTAACCGTTGGTTTTCATTGCATTGTATTGATATTTATATTAAGTTTGTGTGTGTGATACACAGGAATGCAGATGTGGTTCATAAATACAAAACTATCTGCTTAAGAAGCAACATACATTAATTATGTATTTCATAATACATTTTGATATTTCATTTGGTAATTTCTATTAGCCTACGTCCTCTTAAATTAAAAGATTGGACTCAACTGGTTATCATGTTCTTCATCATCACCCTTTATGTTCTCATTGAACTTGAGAGAGAAAGCATTTTCTTAACCTCCAGAGAGCCATATTATTTATTTGGTTCATTGGAATAGTAAGAGATGTGGACTCACACATAGTTTTTGCTGTGTGGCTGGCCATCGACCCTGTCTTTGCCACTGCTACTGCCTGGAAAGCTTGCTATTCTAAGAGGAATGGGAGGTTTGAGGAACCTATAAAGAAGGCAAGACTTCCCAAAAGCACCTTACTCCAGCCAGTTCCCAACCAAACTGAATAATGCCTGCAAGTGGGATAAACAACTGGAGTTTTAGCATTAGCTTTGGTGGTGGTGGTTGATCATGCATCATTTCTGTGGCTGAACACTTAGCCGATTCAGTGGCTTTGTTATAAAATTCATTTATTTTGCAACTATTATGCAGGAAATTAAAGATGAAATTTTCATTTTATTCCTTTCTTTACCCCTTGCTCTCCACATAACCCTCCTCTCTCAGTCTATATGTACGATATGCCACTGCTCCTAGGATATGTTCTGAGGTTGGCTCAGTCTGTTGCTATATTACTGAGCTTTACTCCCCACAAGTCAAAAGCACCTTCTATACTTTCTTCTGTCCCGAGGCTGGTAAGCTCTGTGTAGTGTTTCAGAAGAAACAGCAAAGCTGTCTCAATGACTACAAATCCTCTTCCATTGCTTTTAGAAAAGCAGCCCTGTCCACGGACTGCCAGTGTAGGACATGACATTACTTCTATTCCTTTTAAACTTTGTATTTTACTTAATGTTCCAAAATTAGGAGTTAACCTCAATAAACTAAGTAGCTGACTTACATTTGAATGCTCAAGGGAGAAAAATGAAATGACTCCTTGAAGAACAAAGAATATATTCCAAGAAAATCCTTCATGAACAGTCATAGCGCTACCAAATGGCACCCAGGCTTGGGTAGAGCAGCACGATTTCTGACTGTACTTGCAAGTTTTCCAGACTGTTTTACATTTCTGACCATTACTTATATAAAACAAACCATGCAACTGACATGAGTCAAATTTACTTAGTTGATTTTTATTTTATTTTTCTAGACATGGATTAAGATATGAGACTGAATGAATGCTAAGTGCTTGGTAATTCTAAGGATGATAAATAAACTGCAGAAGTCAACATAAATTCACTCAAATTCCTAATTTTGACTCTCAGTCTGTGTTTTCTAGCATTTGACTAGATTCTTTTAGGGTTGAAACAGCATAAAAGGTGTGATTTTCCTTTGGCTTTCCAAGTTGATCAATAAGACATTGATTGTTTTTTCTCCAGAGGATTTTGAAGTTCCTGGGGAAAGTTTTATACCTGTTTCAGAATAGCCCTCACGAGTCCCCTCACAGTTCCTAATCTTCCTGCTTTTGCTCTGCCAATATTTCATAAGATGGTCAGAGGAATGGGTCAGAGAGCCATTGTTGTTACTAAGGCAGCCTTGCTCATGGTTGAAGCTGAAGCAGCCGAATTTACAGTCAAACTACTACATTGTTGCTTATTCATTTATTGAACTTCCCAACTGTCCACTCCTACCTCTATTCTGGGATATATGGATCCATGAAAAAAAAATACATTCTAGGTCAATTGAGGTGACAACTGTGATCATCTTTCAAATAATTTTCTTTTCTAACATTAACTCACTCTTTTCTCCTCACTTTTCACCTGTCCAGGTTGCATAGGCCCAGTACTATACTCAGAAAGGTTGACAGTACTTAAACTAAGACCTTCTATAAACATAAAGAAAGTTCACTCTGACAGATGAGGTGAATTCAGCTGTATTTGCCCTGACAAAGGGAGCTGAAATTTACATTATTTTTTTGTCTGAGATTTCTAATAGACAACCCAATAATAACTAATGCTACTTAACAAATATGCACTTGGGACCAACTTTAATCCTGTTTTTATTTATTTTTCTGAATTCTGGAGCTAATATATGCAAATGGCTGTGTCTACTAGTGGTGCAGGCTGATTGATTATGTCAGCCTCCTGGGAGGTAAGAATATCACAGTGGAGAGAGGACTCTTCTGGGCTACAGGTCAAGCTTAGTGTCTGATAAGCATCTGAGGCCCTTTCTCAAAATGAAATGCAAAAAAAAAAAAAATGAAGATTTGGTTAAGTGCTAGAGTACTTTTCCATAATGTGTGAGGCTTGGCTTCAATACTTATAATTATTAATTAAAATTACAACATAACCATTAAAACAAAGGTATATTTAAGATTATAATTTACATTTGTTGGCTTTGAGCATGTATGTGTTCTATGTATGTAGAAGTGGAAAGCATGAGTGAAATATCCATCCTAAATTATTGCCATTTTTCTTAGTTTCTTACCTGTTGTTGTGATTATATACTACTGGGGAAAAAGAAAACACCTCAACCAGGGATAGATTAGCACACAATTTAAGGTACAGTTTTAATATGACTGGTCAGTCAGGAGCTGGAGCACAAGGTAGCTAGTGACATCACATGTGTAGTCAGGAACAGAGAGCAATGAATTGCTTCATACTAGTGCTTAACGTGCTTTCTTCATTTGTGCTGTTTAGGAATCCTTGCTCAGGAAACGGTACCACACATTTAAAGTGGTTCTTATCTTGTTGATAAATATAATCAAGATAAACTGGATAAAGAAATACCCCATGGTTAAGAGTTCTCCCTTCTCTTCTAGAAGATCTACGCTTCATTGGCAGCATACATATCAGGAGGCTCAGAACCATTTCCAACAAATATTAACAGCTCTAGGCAATCTGTCCAGTGGTACATCTCACATCTGAATTGTAATGTTAATTTCTAAGCATTTTTATCTCCTTTTGAAAATTAATTTTAGCCTGTCAAATTAATAGAATGTATATTATGTGAGCTCAATCAATTGTTATTTTAGATAAGGTGACCCCTAAAAGAATATTGGCCATTATTTTGCCTATCTTACCTTTGTTGTTATTCCTTTGTATTTTTTAATAGAAAAAATGTTCAAATTCATAAAATTGAAGTTTACAAAACTTCTCAGACTATCAGAAGCCTGTTGAATAGAGTGCATTAACATGTCAAAGTCATGCATATCCTTCTTTGGATGATAAGATTTTGATATTACAAAATCACTGACAGTGGCATGTTTAGTAAGACTTAGTCACTATCAGACAAGTTCTTTGAATACAGGTCTAGTGAGAAAGAAAATATATTAAAAATTCTAATCAAGCTTTCTGTCAGCCAGGATAGAGCTCTGCTAGGGGCTACCAAAGAATATGGATCAATGAGGGCCTACTAGGTACATCAGCAATTGCAAGCCCTTGCCATCAAACCCAAGGACTCAGGTTGAGTCCCTGGAACTACTATGAAAGATGTAATGCACTTAAAAAGAGTTATGCTGTTAAAAAGAGCTATCCTATGCTGGGCATTGGTGGCACATGCCTTTAATCCCAGCACTTGGGAGGCAGAGGCAGGTGGATTTCTGAGTTTGAGGCCAGCCTG
>JADRCD010195325.1:578-31631 GCA_019843815.1 Montemys delectorum | reverse complement strand
GGGGACGGGGGAGGCAACAGGGGTTTGTTCTTGTTGTTTTTGTTTGTTTGTTTGTTTGTTTTGGAGGGGAACCTGGGAAAGGGAAAATTTACATGTAAATAAAGAAAATATCTAATAAAAAAAATAAAGAAAAAAATACTTTTCAAAAAGGTATATCATGAAAATTGGAGATGTGATAAGTGAATTAATTCAGCACAACCGACTATATTCCCCCTCCCCCACACACACACACACCAACAACCCAAAATGAACTCCTGCTCCCTACTAAAAATTACCCCAACTTCTTTAAACATGATAAACACGAAACAGAGCGAAAGAACAAAAGGAAGAGTTAAAGGAAAGCTCAAGAGCAAGCCAGAAGGCCAGCAGTGCTCCAAGGAGTCACTGTACAGCACTAAGTTAAGGCCAGGGAGGTTTTAGCAAGGAGGGAGGGAGGACTGAGAGGAGAAGGGCGGGAGGACAGGCAGCAAGCAAAAACCAATTTATCTTAGAAAAGAAAGAAAAGTCACTCAGGTAAATATTCAAACTCAGCTACAAGATAGGCTCCTAGAGCCAGACATACAAAGTGCACATAATACTTTCTGAATCAACTTTAGAGAGGGGAAGAAAAACCCACATAACTGGCACAATATGCTTTTTTCCATGTCCCATGAGATTATTCAAATAATCTACATAAATACCAGTTAGCAATTATGCTTTGAACACTAAAAATTCTATAAAGGAGAATCTTCAGAGTGCAGATTTATATAGGCCAGATAAACATTTTTACTAAAAATGATAAACAGAACCATCTGTATGCACACACTGTCCAAACATCCATTTAATAATTATAAGCTAGATAAAGACTAGATGCATTATTACTACATCAAATATGACAAATGTATGTGATGATTACTATATTTAGTCTTGATAAGATACACTTACTTAACCATTAGGGAATAATTCAATATATTGGAAATCTTTAGCTAGCCATTATATTTTCGAAGGAAATAGAGAAATTTTTGATTATTTCAACATCTTTGCAACACACCTAAACTGAGGTATATATGTACCCACATGTTAGCACATAAGAAGTTCCCAGCCAACGCTCACTAAAGAAAATGAACTGGGTTTTGATTAGCCGGGTTGTAACCCCCTTCAAGCTAGTCCTGTGACCTCTGAAAAAAAGGCTAATCTGGCTAGAAGTGGCTTGTTTCTCATATGGGACTGCTTTAATTGGAAATAGCAAACACTGAATGTTAGTGTGAGACAATTCCTACCCAAATGATTACTCTTATATGCCTATTTTATTAAATGCATAGGCAGAGTAAAAGTTGGTATATCAAATTGAGTTCCATGGTGACAGGACTCTTGATATGGAAGCCTGACTATTCTTGAACAAAACACTCTTGACAGTATTTTATCCCAATGACTGGGTAGATGAAAAAATGAGTAACCTATAATGTGTTTAGGTAAGACTTCTAATGAGAAGACACATTTAGATTTTATAGTAAATATATGTATATTTTATAACTACTTAATGTTTTCTTTTGATTTTCTTTTTTTGTGACATTTATTCTATCCTGAAACAATGAGCTAATGAGCTTTTTCACTTGTCTCTCCTACCAGAAAAATGTATGTGAATGGGAATTCTTGTTTTGCTAGGTAGGGACAAAAATTTCTCATGCTCAAGACATGAGTTAACTGTTTCAAAAATTAATGGATTAATAAAATCATACCTTCAATATCACTGTAATAAATTAAAAGCATTGAAAATTAGCCATGTCTTTGGTGGGCTGTTTTATTAGAATATTTTGTTGTCTGCTTGCTTCTTGAAAAGCATATCCACACAAAAAAAATCTACTGAAACACTAGTGTTAGCATTATATCTAGGCTCCACCCCACAATTACCTGGTAAAGGCCAGGTAAGCTCCACCCTACAGTAACCTGGCAACAGCCAGGCAGGCCTGACCCACTATAAAGGTGGGCCGTTTGGCCCCTCCTCTCTCTCCTGGTCCTCTCTTTACTCTCATACTTTCTCTTGCTCTTGCTTTCCCTTCTCCCTCTCGGTTCCCATTCCCTCCCCCCCCCCCCCCCCTCCTCATGCTCATGGCCCCTTCTCCTTTCCTCTCCTCTCCTCTCCTCTCCTCTCCTCTCCTCTCCTCTCCTCTCCCCCTCCCTTCTCTCTCTCTTAACTCCCCTCCCCATCCTCTTAACCCTCTTAACTCCCCTCCCCACCATAGTGTGATAGTCCCTCAGGGGAAGGGATGTATGGACCTGCAGAGGCACTCCTTTCCCCACATGTCACTACAACTCCATAGAACATAGCCCCCCTCTTTATCTTTTTATAAACACAACAACTAGTTTCCAATGAGTGGTATTTTTGTGTAGATATGCTTTTCAAGAAACAAGCAGACAACAAAATATTCTAATATAACAGCCCACCGAAGACATGGTTAATTTTCAATGCTTTTAATTTATTAGATGTGATATTGACAGTATAATTTTATTAATTCATTAATTTTTGAAACAGAATGAAATGAACCAGGAAGCACAAATAACCAGAAACAGCGGTATGCCTCTGAGCAGCTAGATGCTTCTGTACTTCTAGATCCATGTGCTCTGGCTTTTGCACCACTAGATCCATGTGCTCTGGCTTCTGCACCACTAGATCCATGTGCTCTGGCTTCTGCACCACTAGATCCATGTGCTCTGGCTTCTGCACCACTAGATCCATGAGCTCTGGCTTCTGTACTTCTAGATCCACCTGCTCTGGATTTTGTGCTACTTTTTATTTGTTCCCTCCATTCTTCTCTCCTTCCTCCCTTCCTCCAGCATAAACTCAATGACATCACCACTTTCTGTTAATATGTTATACACGAAGTCACAAGAATAAAAATAAAAATTGTGATAATCAAAAGGTATATAAAATGGAAGTTTCCAAATTTAAGCCTAAAAAAATAGAGAAGAAAAAACAAGCAAACAAACACCAAACCCACTAAGGTAGCACACAGCTAAGAGAAGTACATCTGCTAGGAACTCAGAATTTCTTTACGTTTAAAATGGTCTCTAATTAAACAGCAAGTCTTCTATGAACAATCTTGGAAGATCCCAGTGCTCTGAGTAACTGCAAACTATCAGAGTTTACTTCTGAAAGGCTATACTTTTGAAGCAATATATAGGTTGATAATAGCATGAAATACAGCAGATGCTACTTGATAATACAGAGCTATACAAGTCTATTCAAAATAAGGATTAGACTCTGACTGCCAATTTTCAAATGTTAAACTACAAAAGAAAAACTTATGGAGTAACCAATTTATATAATTGAACATTAAGTGAGACTTTCATTTTCTCCTGTGTTGTGTCACTTTAATTGCTACATTTCAAATGTGACACACAGATATCACTAGAACCTCCAAAAAGACTATCATCATGAAATAAAGGAACCGTAACAACCCCACAGATAATTGGTTGCAAGGCACAGCTACTAAGACAAAGAAACAGCACAAACATAAAGAACGGGCAAACGGTATACAAAGCCCAGGTGTCATTGTGAAATGGGAGGACTGTTGTGAAGTAAACACATATATCAAAGTGCGGTTTCCTACTCAGGAGCTTTCTCCTTAGTCATCCATCCAAAAGTCTCCTGAAAACTGATTGCATTGCTCTCTAAAATGTTATTACACTTTTATCACCCACAGCCTCGACTCCAGATGACTTCTGGCTGTTCCAAAAAAAATCAAATCTAGACTCAGCTGATGAAAATTTATGACCTTGGAAGACATTCAAAGCAACAGTCTTTCTTAAGGCAATCCTTTAAGAAGGGGGGCAGGGGCAGAAAAGACAAGGAGGAGCTTAACTTTGAGAAAAGGTAGGTCTTAGAAAAAGACCTACCCAAGGCGGTGACCTCAAAAGAGAAGCACACTGTGCAATCCGGGTTCACTCTAAAACAGTTCTCACTCAATCGTGGTCATCATTCCCAGGCGTGAAGCAGGCGTTCTGTGCTTATGTGACCAATAGTAACACCAAAACTCCAGAGGCCAATAAAATATTGCTATGGGAAATTGGCCAGTGTCGGTCAAGTAATGGTCAGTCACGGTCAAGTCTTTCAACATAATATAGAAATAGTGAGCTTCTTTTGTTTTGTTTTGTTCCATTTAAGATGTTGTTCTCTCATTATGCCACTGACAATTGACATTCTCACAGCCAAAACCTTAGAATGCAAATCATATTTTGAAGGCATTTTCTGTAATTAAAAACGGCTGCTTAGAGGCTGAGAATTTCTCAAGGATAATGTTGCTTTTCACTTCTCCCTTAAAGATTCAAATGGAAGGGAAATGCAGAAATCAAGTACTGTGATTGGAATTTCATTTGGTCTGTCACCCCTTTTCTAAATTTATTTAAGGATTCTAGATTGTACTGACAACTTTTTAGCACCAACATCAAGGAAAATAATAGTTCTTGGTGTTTCCACATAAATACATGCAATCAAAGTCAATATGACATATAACCACAAAGGAGTTGTCAAGAAATATTAAATATCTAAATACTTCTTAGAACTGGTTTCTCATCAGAATGCTCAAGCAGTGGTTTTGAAGACTATTTGGAATTTAGGTGTACATGAACTCCTTTAACACTGCTCCTGCTTTTATCAATAACCAAGTCTCTGGTTTTTGGCGGAGCTCATTATATTCTCAGAGAAAGGAATACAGACTGATAAGTGACCTCCGAAGCGGGGCCATGTCAAACTCTACCCTTGACTTGGCCCCTCCTGTCACCTGAGATGAGAACAAGACATTGTCCTTGGACTCTGAACAGACTGGACATTATACATGTTTGAGTCCTGAGTTCTTCCTGTGATCCTATACTGCTTTGCCAAAGTAACAGAACAATGACAGTTACAGAAAATGCAAAATCTGGAAAAAATGCATAAATTCTGGAAAGCATTTCCAACTCCTAGAACTATCAATTTTTAATAATCTTTTCAAAAATAACATATATAAAATAAACAAATGACTTCAAGCAATGTCAACGTCTCAAGAAAATAATAAAAACCAATATTCAGACCTTGGTTCTAATTAAAGGAGAAGTTTTTTAAAAATCATATTACTTGCTTCCCAACCACTTATAAAAATATTGGAAAATAAAATTTCTCTATAGGGGTGAAAAGAGCATTGAATGGGAAGTATCCTATTGGTGCCACTATAAAAACTATGTAAAGGTAGCAAGGAGAGATAAAGAGCCATTACACAGAAGGAATTAAAAAACAGATACCAAATAACAGCCCTGGCCCTTCCATTGCCAGCTAAGTAAATGGAACAATGTTCTTCTTGAGATACAATTCCTCTTGGAAAACGATTATTATATATTCTGCTCAACTCAAAATCCTGTTGAAAACTTTAAGCACGAACACAAATATACAAGCACACACACACACACACACGCGCATTCTAGAAGTATATGCTAGTTTCTGTATTTAAATGCTCTTTAAAATAATTTTTATTTAAAATAATCATTGTAAATGTATTCAATTTTAAAAAAGAAAACACTTTTCATTGGACATTTTAGGAAAAAAATAGTTTAATTTGTTCACTACAGATTTACTTTCCACAACTAACTGGATATTTACCAGGTGTAAGCAAAAATTACCTACTTTTTTTTTTGTACACTACTGGTATTCATCCACTTAGTTGTGGGAAGTGTGTGTGCATGCACACACGTGTGTGTGTATACATATACATGTACATATATATTACATATATATATTACATATATATACATATACATATATTACTGGTATATATATATATATATATATACACACACACCCCAGTTTTTGTCTTATGAGAATCCCATCATTTCCTGGCTGATTACAAGACAGAGTCTAAAATGATTGGCCAGAATAAGGCTTATCATGGGATTAATCCCTTAACAAAAAAACAGCAACTTGTTCTTTAATTTTTAAATTAAACCTTTTATTTTAAAAAGTTTTTTAATTAACTATTTATAATGCCTGAGAAAGTTAACCCCAGGTAGTACATTAAATGTTGTGAAATGCATTATACTTTGTGGTGTGTTGCTATGCGGTTTGGGTTTTATCAAAATTACAACAGGGGAATGAAATCCATTTGTCTACATTTAAAATTCCTCATCTCTACAACTCAATATTTTTCCTTGATGCATTCTAAATGCCCTAGTAGAAATTATTTTGAAAAGAAACCATTAAAGGTATGCTAATGACTCTGAATTGTGACAGATGCTGTGGAAACAAGCCTGATGGCGGAGGCACAGCACCATTAACTATCTGTCATAAAGTACTCTGGACTTGCTCATTTGTTACTGCTGTGTAGCTCAAGGGAGGAGGAAAACAGCAAGAGCTTCTCTTTCTGAGGCAAAAAATCATAAGCTGCTCGCTTATTCTAATGTCATGATCCCCACTGTTTATCTGCATGATAATTAGGAAAATCAGAAGTGGTGAAATATTATTTTAACGTGATTAGAATCAAACTGCTCTAAAGACTAAGGAGAAAGCCCCAAATGCTTCCTTGGTGGGCCTCCATTGTAAGATGCTAACAGTATGCAAAAGGAGTTCTGACTTCATGGATGACTGCAGATCCTGGAAACAAATGCTGTGTGTGTGTAGGGTGTGTGTGTGTGTGTGTGTGTGTGTGTGTGTGTGTGTGTGTCTATGTGTACACATGCGTGCACGAGTGTTAAAGGTAAGTACAATTGTCTAAATATTAGCAACTCCTGAACTGAAGAAGCCATAAGCAGGTGTGACACCTATGGCCAGTCTTTAACATAATATCGAATAAGAATTATGTGCCCCTAAGGGAAAGCAACAAGGAAAGGGAGTGGCGATATGATGAGCAATGGCTGCTATATAATAAGCTTAATACACATTTTACATGGAGCGGACTCAAAATCATTCATGGGCACCCAGGCCTTAGTCCAAAAAATGTTCTTGCTATCCGCACCAAGACTGTCTTGAATACCAGGCTGCATCACGAAGCTTCAGAGGAAAGGTGGGTGGGTAGCTTCTTCTCTCACCCTCCTCGATCATCAGCGGTTTCCAGGAGGGCCACAGAGGCCCTTGTCCAGCTCCACCCTCTAGACTATACTAGTGCATATGTACTTTCCAATAGCTCATAAAGGGACTTTTTTTTTTACTTCATACACTCCCTCACCCCAGTGCTGCATACTGAGCCCTGGGCACACTGGGCACACACTCTACCACTGACCTACAACTTTAGCCTGCAACAGATGGTAGTCTTGTTTTTGTCTAGTCTGGTCTTCTCTTGTTTTTTTTTGTCAGGATGTATTAAACCCAGGGTTCCTCTTTCATGCTGGGCAAATATTCTACAACTGAGCCACAATCCCAATTGCTGACAAGAGACTCAAATGGCTAGATAAAGCTTGAACCTATGACCCCGAATCCTACAAGTCTCGCTTTGGTATCTGCACCATAGTTGGAGGAGAGCACAAACCAAATGCAAGTCCACAGCTTTAAAGCTGGCTACAGATTTCAGTCCAATCCATGAAGGAAGGGAAGCACAGCACAGAATCCAACAACAAACAATCCATCCAGGAAGGCAACGCTTAGTGTAAGGGAATGTACTCAAGTTGGCCATGAATGGGTGGATAAGTGACTAGTTCACTTTCAGAGCAAATACAATAAACTTAGGCAGTATGAGGCTAGGTGATCATGGGTGCCTGATAAAAAATATTACAATACCCAAGGCTCAAAATCTGCACTAACGATTTGCCAAAGGAGTCAAGTTATAGACAGACTATAATAAAACCAAGTGCTCATTACTCACTATTTTAAATGTCCACCTTCTCAATGGCTGTTGGCCCCTTGGCAATAAAGAAAAAATGAGATGGGAGGTGACAGTGAAATACTGCATCTTTAAAAAGACCTTTGAAGTGCTCCAAAGAGGTCTCTTATAGCTGTCTAGAAAGTAGAGAAGTCAATATAGCCATTAAAAGCATGTGGAAATAAACTCAGTATTCCATTCAACACCTCACGTCCCTTTCCCATCCGCTGCCTACTCTGGCCAGTGAACAGACTATTTAAATGGCAGGTCCTTCGTTTATATATAGAAGCTCAAGAACTAATGTCATCTGGGCTCTTCATCACAGGAACTCCTTGGAGACACTCCATGAAAAGGGCTGTAGGAAGTCCATACTACATAATTTCTAACAGCCTTCCTAAGTGATTATAACCTTCTCAAATGGTATGCACTTAATAGATTGCCAAGAGGCAGTCAGATTTAATGAAGACTATGAAGATACCAAGCATAGCATACAGATTCTGGGCCTGTCCCCTGTCTCCTTTGAAGGAGCCGTGTCCATGCACAGCGAGGTTCCTGCATTCAGAAACAGTTCTACCATCTTCCACATCACTCATAAGGGCTCCCGGATCTTATGTTCTATTGCACACAAGAGACTTGACATCTGCTTACCCAAAGGTGCACAGAATGGGTACAAATCACCATTATCCCAAGATTTGGTGTAGGAGCCAATCAAAGAGCTTCTCAGTTGCATTTCCCCAGCTCCTACTAACCACTTTGATCTGCTAGCTAGCTCAGGGGTCACGTGAAAGACTATTCTCAAGTTCTGGCCTTTACAGGAACAACAAACTTTCTATCCGGTAAACAATAAAGAGTACCTACTGAGTGTAAACTGAGTACTCAAATATAAGTATAAACAACATCTGCCTTTTCTGTTTAATCTACCCCAGCAACAAACTCACTTGTCAAAGTGAGAAAGAACGTATACTCGATCAAACAAACAAGGAGGAAAGGACACAGACAAGGCAGCCATACTTTCTGGCTTGCCTGGAATATCCCTGTCTCCATGTGTATCCTCATAATGATTAAGAGCCTCTTACCCTCTCACTCTGGAAAACTTAGCCATGAGAAAATTATGGTCAGTGGTTTCTGAGAATAGACTGAAGGCTATGCTATGCTTCAACCTAAAAGGTAAAATTAAAATGAGAGGGCTGAGAGTTGGAATGGGTATGCAAAGGGATACATGCTGGCCAAAGGGCATGCAGGGATGGAGAGTTAGAGAAGAGGAGCATGCACACCCACATCATGTTCAGGAAAGATAATGACCATCATGTGTGGTCTATGATACTATTTAGCATATGTGCTGAAAACCTTAGAAGAACTATGCTCTTCTGCCCGTGACACAGCATCTGGCAGAAGAAGCATAAAACCAATGGATCAAGCACATAGTGCGCTCTGACTGAATGAACTGGACAAAGCAACACTGTGTCACCCATGTCCTATGACACAATTCTGTTGTTTGAAAAGGAGTAGGCTTTATTTTTTTGGCCCTACAACTTTATGAAATTGCCAGTGGTAGATCCGAATTCTTCAAAGACAGGCTGGGGGTCATCCAAACTCAATGAGAAGGGGGTGACAGAGAAAAGGAAGTGGCAATGTCACCACAGCCCCCTCCTGTGCTGCCCTTGAGAATAAGCCTAATTGTTGAAGGCACCCAACCCAACAGTATACAATCTCCCACCCAGAGAAGCCACCAGGATAGCTGCAGTCATGGCCGCTGAGGGCAGGAGTAAAGCAGAAAGCTGTGTGCAGAGGGCTTCACTCTCCACTGACCTGTGTGCTTGCCAGCAGAGTGAAGCCCACTTTGGCCTGACTTTTACCATAGATCTCATAGACTACAACACATCACTGCTTGCCCTAGGTTGTCCACAAATTCTTCTAGAATGGAGGTGTACAGTGCACCACAAGCAGGTTTTTGTCTCTGGACTGGAGGGCGTGAACAAAGTCATACAAATGCAAATACAACTACCAAAAAGCCAGCAAAGGCCCAGTTCTACAAGGGCCTCTGAGCAGAGCCCAACAGAAGCAAAAGTTTCCAAATTTTGTCATTGCCAGGTACATCACCAACAAGTTCAAGTCGTGAAAGAAACTTTCCCTAAGTGGGCAGTGGCAGTGCACCTCCATAATGCAGCAGAGGCAGGCAAAACTGTGAATTCAGGGGCAGCATGGACTACATAGTGAGTACAGCCAAGGCTATAAAGAAAGGAGTGCCTGCTCCTCAATTTACTCTCCACACCTTTCCAAACAGACAATTACAGGACTGTGGACAGATGTGGACTCACCCCACATCTAGCTGTCACTGTTATGCATGCCTGTCTCTGTTGTCACAGTCCAACTTTCTATATCATTTACAAGGCAGGGTAAAAATATGTCCTAGTTTTTCATAAACAAAGTACAGACTGTCAGAATTCATTAAATGTGTTGATTCAATTAAGACTATACTGTCCAGATGTTTGTTGAAATACCACTCATAACTATAACTATAAAGTTGGGATACTTTGTTTTTGTTTTTTAAAATGATATTAACATTAAACTCAGTATACTTTGAATAAAATACCTCTTCCATACTGAGCATGTGACTGTATTATTCCACTTGTGATAGTTAATACTGTCAATTTGATAGCATCTGGAATAAGTTAGGAGACAAACCTCCAGGCACATCTGTAAGGGATTACTAGGATTAGGTTAACTTTAATTAATGTATATTAATATGTTAATGTATATTACATTATATTATAATAATATACTAATAGCCCTAAAGGAAAGCTATTCCCTGGGCTCGAATCCTGGGCTGTATTAAAAAAAAAAAGCTAGCTGTACAGGTGTTCATTCCTTCTTCTGTGACTTCCCATCCATGACCTACTGAAACCTCAAACCTCCCCTTGAGTTGCTCTTGTCAAGGTCTTTTAGCATACCAATGAGAAAAGTAAACAATATACCACTAGACATAATAAAAATAACTGGGCAGACTTTACTCAAGGTGGGCCATGATGGTAGGGATTTGGCTCCACCACAGGGAATAACTAGATTAATCTACAATTCAAACAAAACAAAAAGTTATGGACTTCTACCAAAAAGTGAGGATGATCCCCAGAATATAAAAATTTATAAAGGAATATTGATCACATGCGGCTCGATCTTCAGAAGCTCTGACACCCTCTTTGAGCCTCTGCCAGCACTCACACGCATGGCACTCACTCACAGGCATGCACATACATTTTTAAAAAATCAAAGACAGAACCAAAACATATCACCTGTGAATTTATTCTACCAAAAGAAACAGAGCTAAATGGAGAAGAGGGCAAAGTCATGCTCAGTGAAAATCGATCTTGGAGGAGATGAATGCAGGTCAAGTCACATCATGTCTCCACCCGTGAGCACACTAAGCTCTAGCTCCTCAACAAGGATGCACCAGCATGCTGCAAGCAATCTCAGTCTGCTGTGAACCCTGAATGAGCATCCCATTACCACAGCCAGTACCTGCTTCAGTCCTAGCTCCAGTGATGAGGTCTTTTGTACAACTTCTGGTGACAGACTTTAATAGAAATGCATGAATGGATTTACAACTGGCATGGATCAATTTCTAGTTATTTTACAATTATTGATCAGAAAGACTTTGCTACTTGCCAGACAAAAAAGGCTAAAACCCTCGTTCATAAATCTTGAGAAAATGCCAAAGAATCATGAAAACTGATATATTCTGGAAACACAGCACGCCAAGACAAGATTATAACCAACATAGAGCTCAGAATCAAGAACCAAGCCTGAGAAATGTGCCACTCTGGCAATTGCTCTCCCTCGCAGCAACCGCCTTTGTTGAGACTGGAATTGATGGGGCTTTTTCCATTTGAATAAAAGATTTCTGTCAGGGTGAATATATTTTAATCCATCACATGCATTTGTATCATGTCACTTACAAGGACAAAACCTGACTACTAGTCTGCTTTTGTTGTGTTACCCTCGGGGCCCAGTTGTTCCCAAAGCTCACTATGTATGTTGGTTTTCCCCCAAGAGATGAGAGAGGTGGGGGGAGTAATATTATAGCATACATGCCAAGCATATGTACTACTATGGCTGTGTACTGGAAATGGAGACATACAAAATGGAGAATAGCTAAATATGCTGCATTCTAAATGATGGTATTTAGAACTTGTTCTTTTTGATGCCTTCAAGGTTGGAACTGAGCCAGTCTCTTTATAATAAATTGAGTTCCATAAGGAGGTTAAAAAAATTATAAGTTTGAAAAACCGATATATTCTGTCACCCATGCATGACAGGAAATGACAAGAAACATTCTAAAGATGCCACTGTCCATATGTTGCAAATTTAAAATGGGTAAGTGAGAGCTAGAAAAGGAAAGAAATGTCAGAAATGGGTAAGACAGACAATACAATGGTCAATTAAAGCTTAACAAATGATTGCTAATGAGCTGAATACATGAAAAAGAAAATAAATTTTTGAAAAGATGAACTGTAGAGCTTAGAGGTACCAAAGGGTTAATCTACCATCTAACAGAAATTTAAGTCACAATTTCTTTTTCTCCTCCATGGTCTTTATTTTCCATCTACCTTTATCAGGGTATAATTGACAAATAAAATTTATATATTTCGGGTGAACTACACAATGGACATATGTATAGATTGTAAGCTGATTACTATAATCACACTCATTTGTAGGCCTGTCATATACAGTTACCTCCGTATAGATTCAGTGTGCAGTATGTTATTACGAGAAGTATGGTCTATGCTATACAGCAGATACACAGAACTAACTGAGAGCAACTGCAAGTGAGCAGTATCACCTCATCTTCCTGACCCCAGATTCTCGCAGGCACTGACCACTGCTACTTCTGCATTCGATGCTGGGAACCAACCTATAAAACCGTGCCTGGCGTACATCACTTAATGCAATGCCTTTCAGGCTCGCCATGTTGTGGCTGGCAACACTTTTAGGCCCCCACACTGCTGCAAACTTAGGGCATGTGGTAGTCATTTCAATGTATACGTATACCAACTTCTGCTCACACCTTAAAATATCTATTTTTTTTCCTTAAAATGCCTATTATTTTGCTAATAAACTATTGAGACCTCATTCAAAGTAAACAAACATTAGCCAAAGACCCCTCCCTCCTCTTTACAAAAAAACAAAAACTCTGTCTGACCCTGTCTGCACAGTGGCTAAGAGCATCTGTACCTGTGTCTATGACCAAAGCATTTCAACTCACCAGAGTAAGTTTTCAATGACAAAAATCCAATTTAACCAAGAAAATAAAGGCTTTCAACTTTAACTATTTTTCTTATTTTGAAATGGGCTTTTTTAATAACTAAAGAAAATTAAAATAGACGTGACTCCTGGAACTGGTAGCCTATTCATGAAATGAAATTACTTTAGGAAAAGCCAATTTATAAATACGTGGAACTCTGCATTCTCAAAGAACCTCTGTATTTATGTATTTATTCATCAAGGTAACAGACTTGAAAGAAGTACATTAAAGACTCTGTCCTCATTTTAAGCAGACGGAAACAAAGGGCATAAAGGAAAGGAAGCAATTTGCCTAAAATTACATGGAGCAGAACCTGGAAGGGAGGGACAGAGAGGAGGCTATTTCGGATGAAATTACTACTCAAAACCTCTGTAGAAAAGTAAGAATGGAGTTCACTTTCTAATAGCATTTAATGATATAACTTGGATGCCTGCAATAGCATATTTGGTTTACAAAAAGAAAATTTCCAAACCATTTACTTTGCCTCAACTTGCACTCAATGTAAAGTATGAACCTGCGTGTTGACATGAGACCTTCACATCTCCCTCATCATTTCTTCTAAATCTCTTGCCAATGGTGGCAGCAGCTCTGGACCTGAAACTGACAAAGGATCTTCATTATAGTCCTCTTATTTACAAATTACACTAACAGTGGGATCTCGGGCTACCCTGGGCAGCTGTGGTCTGTGAGCCAGTTACATACCACCCTCTGTGAGTGTGAGCCAGTTACATACCACCCTCTGTGAGGAGGGGCAATTGTAACACTTGTGAGAACTGAGAAAACCAGAATCCGGACTGAGGGTTAAAGTTGTACAGTTTCTTTAATTTCCACAACCGTACTTGGTTACCAAATTTATAAAAACAGAACAATTAAAGGTTAAAAAATATGACTTTGAAGCTCACACAAAGTCATTCTATGCACATGCTTAGGCACAACATATGATGTTACAACCATTACATGGTATGTAAATACAGATTTGTGTGAGTCTAATATTCATAATTACACAAAGGAAAAATGAGAAAAGACTACAAACAGATTAATCTAAGTTGAATTTGCTGTACTGTTGTCACAGCTTTAGTGTAAGAAATTATCTCAAGAAAAAGGTTAAAAATTAATTTTAAGTGCGTCATTCCATGTGTGTTTATATTTGTACTGGAAGTGCCAATGCTTTTAAAACTCTAATGGTTTAGTCACACACACACACACACACACACACACACACACACACACACACGCGTGTGCATGCTGATGTTTAGACCAGGTCAACCTCAAGTGTTATTCTTCAAGAGTCATTCACCTTATTGGTTGAGACAAGATCTCTCCTGGGTACGTAGAGTTCAACAATTAGGTCTGTCTTTTTATGTGGGTAGTAGGGGACTGAACTCAGATCCTTGTGTGTGCACAGCTATCTCCTGGACCCCTACTTAATTCCTACAGTGCATTCACTTTTACTACATTAAACAATACACATTCATTACACATTACATACAGCCATGCAATGTATCTAGTGATGTATATTCTTTAGCTTTTAATTTCTGAACTAAGACTCTTAGGATGAGAAAGGCCAACTGGAAAATACATTAATGGTTCTGTAATGACATTCTTATTTTGTTTCTTTCATCTTCTTTCAAGTTAACTCATTTCCAAAATAGTCAATGGGAACATTTTTCAAGCTATTCAGAACTTCAGTTTATAAGACAAAGTTCTGGTATTTCTTCTAAAATTTCTCATAAAAATCTATTTTTAAAAAAAAACAGAAAATTAATAGAATCCATTCTATGAGTAATGTATGCTAACACATACAATTACTTTTAAAAATAATCTACTACAGTAACAGTACTTTATTCTCCTAAATCAACATACTGTCACAAAAAAAAAAAAAAACCCAACCTCATCTCTTTCTTCTACAAAGATTTTTACACTATAGACAACAAGAGCAACAGTTTGTCTCTTTATACACTTATTCTGAAGTTGGAGAAATGGGAGCTGGAAAAACCAGCTCTCTTGCATATGTATTAACCTCTCCTGAAGCACAGCACACCACACCAAGAGATTTATAGTCAAGAAAATTCTTAAATGACTATAAGAATAAACAGAGCACTTAAAGACTTCCTGTAAAGATTCACATAAGGTAGCTATTTTTAATACTAAAATTTGCAACTGGAAGTTGTAAATTTAAAGTTTTTACGTTATTTCTATTGTGTACAGTTCAATGCCTTGATGTTACACAGATTATCCTAAATCCCAGTTAGTACAGTGGTTATGAATATAGTCCTCCAGGATGGGACAAGACTCAGGCTGGCCCAGACTCTTGTGCCCTCTAGCCAAGTAGCCACAGTGCTAGCTCAGTACTTCCTCTGCTTGTACATCAGCGCGTTGTTTTTACTTACACATTTTATTCATGCCTGCAGTAATCCCTGCTTTGATCACTTTCCTGTTCCTCAATTTTTCTATTCCTTGCTAATATAAAGAATCAATTCCACTAGAAGCTAAAATAATAATTACCTAAAATTAAACAATTATTGAAACTGAGCCCAAAGTAGAAGCCAGAGGCTCAGAAGACCTGAGTTGTAACCCAGAGTCTGCTTTTGTGCTCCTTTTTCGGTTCACCGTTTCTTTGAACATTTACTTGATCAACAGGTATGATGCAAAATCTCCCACAGAATCTGCCAAGTGAGACATGGATTTCAAAGTTTCTATTAAATGATAAGTGACAAAACCAAATTCAGATTGTTTTGCTATGATTTTGGACATGAATAAAACTTGTGTATGTTACAGTACTAACTAGATTTACAGGTACGCTCACAGAAGATCAGCAAGCTATGCCCCAGTAAATTAAGTATGTATCCAAAGGAAAGGTATTTAAAGCTTAAATCCAATGGGACTTAAACTAGGTGCACAGAGTGGAATGAAGAAATGCTAAACAGAAGATGTTTAATTTCTAAGCGCAAAGTGTCAAAGTCTTATAATCTCCTCTAATAAACTAGCCCATGACACGGACTATGATCTTGGTCATGAGGACAATACCAAATACTAATTGAAAGTTCATCTTGAAGTTGGTACGAGGAACAAACAACGGATCTTTGTTTGTGCAGGGTATGGGACTTAGTGAAACCACCATTCACAAAAGAATGGGAGGAAACTAGCGAGAAAGATCTAAATTAACCAACAAATTTCTGTGACAATGAAGACATTTCACAAGTCTAGCATAAGTAATCATAAGTTATCCGTGCTGGCCATTCCATTGCTGTTTTTGAAAATAGCATGGTTCTATCTCCATAAATCATATTCTGCCTAGGGCTATGTAGCTTACCTCAAATTATTTCAGAATCATCTAAAACGACTCATTTTTCTATTAAAACGATAAATGGGCTAAATGAGGTATGTAATAAATACTGCAGGTCTGTAAACAGATTCCTGCTCTCTAGAGAACGAAAGCCTTACTCCATTTGGTAATTCTGCCCCTCAGTATTTTCAGGAGAAGTCATCCTAAAATTATAGTTAGCAAAAGAAAGAGAAGAGTGCTGATGGAGGAAAGCAGAGCTTGTCTTTAGGATTACAAGGAAATACTGCAACACTGTTCTTCTCTCCAGAACCACAAAATAACCATTCCTACACAGATCAGCAGGGCATAGCTCAGATCATTAAGAACAAAGGAAGCCTAGCTCAGTTCCACTCAGAAATGACAGAGAAAACAGGAATGTCTGTAAGCATCCCTTACACAAGTGGCTCTCCCTGCACATGGACTTTCACAGCCAACAATATGGATCCTCCCATGGGAAGGGGAAAGCAATGCTCAGATAGTTGTGGGACTAGTGGTGAAAGAACACTGGAAAGGCTGCTGCTGCACAGAGAGGTGCTCAACCTACTGTGCAAAACCCTTACTTGGGATCTGTAGGGATTTGACAGACTTGATTATGCTTATGTTAAACTTCTGATTTGTTATTGGCTAAGGCAAACACTGAGGCAATATTTCTTGGCCTCTTGAAGAGGAAATAAGATTATGGTGTCAGTTCAATAAAATTCTAAGGCACTAATGACAGTTCATTTCCAACTGGGCCATGAAGCAAATATATTAACAATAAATGCCAAGTCATTATCGAGAGATGGAAGTATAAGCAGCCCTCTGCCCCACAGTTACCTATGGATTTTTACTCAGTGCTCTCCATATCTCACCTGGACACCCACAACGACCCAAGTGATAGAATGTCAATAAGCTATTTGTGGCAGGGCTAACATTTAAGATACCACTCGCCCTGAGATGCCCTCAGCCAATGTTTTCAAGCTACCTGATGAATTTTCAAAAGGGCATTTAAAGTGAAAATATGACAGTATTCTAAGAAGTGGTCCTAGCAACTTAAGCCCCATTACGCACATCCTTGCAGCCTTCTCTAATCACTTTGTCAACAACATCATGGTAGTCTGAGTGAACAAGTCACCTCTACATAGAGTTCAGTGAAAAGTCCCCATCTCTGACAGGGATGTAATCTCCTCTGCCATTTTGCCATGCTCCACCTTTAGACTCTCAATATACAATCAACACAATATAATATTTCTACAAGGATATTTGGTAAGAATATCTACAAGGATATTGGTAGGGGGTTTTTTTGGTTTTTTGTTTGTTTGTTTGTTTGTTTGTTTGTTTTTGACTACTTGGAGAAGCAGAGGATTCAACAATGTATTTAAGAGATATATTCATCTGAATAAGGTTTAAGCATACAATGTATCTGTAACTGTGGTCTTACCCACTTTAGGGCTCTTCATTCACATAACGGGGAAGCTGGCCGGCTGAAACACATCTAGTCTCACACAGTAATAGCAAAGAGATCTGGAGCTGCCTGCCACTCCAGAGAACATTTGATCCACAATCTCTTTATAGGGTAGTGTGCACTCAGGCTGACAATTATAATGCTACCATAACACACTGGAAGCTGGGCCACATGTGCTAACAAAGAACATAAAAGCAGACAAGAGAATGTGAATGCTTTGTCTTGGAGACTGTGCTGGCCTGCAGAATTCAAATGCACAGGAGGCAAAAGGACACAGCATGCCTCTGCACTCACCTTCTTCAGGGAGGCTGCCCTTTGAAGTTCACAGTCAGCTATTAACTGAGCAAGGCCTAGGAAGACGGGGACTTGCAGGTGGATTCCAGATCCTATTCTTACCAATAACCCTGGGGGAAATATCAGTAACTTCGGCCTCAAAACCATCAACCACAAGGTGGGAATTGTATATTTAAACAGGCCTCAATAGCTCAAAATCATTAACTTCACTTCTGGCAAACTAGCACATTGTGGATATCTAACAACCAGGGTGAGAGGATGACCATGGGCAAACAACCAGGAGGCAATCAAACACCTAGATTACACCAAAAAATTAGGCAAGAATTTCTTAATTATCTTTAAGTGCTCAATAGGAAAAGCCAGGATAAACAGTGCTACACTGAACTTCACCTACCTGGCTGATCAAGTGATTGCTATCACGACATGGAACTTCACAGCAAGAAACTTGGTGGTTTCGGGGTTACAGTTTGAGCTGCATTCCGCGCCTGGGGCAGACCCTGACTCACATCTGGACAACAGTGGCATTCATATCCACTTCCTTTAATTTAGTCACTTTTCTCCATACCCCAAATTCAAAATATTTTTCTCTTTTACCATAAAATTTCAACTGTCACAGTTTGAAGCACCAAGAAAATGCAGAGTTAAAAAAGCACACAGCACAAAATTAATCAATTCTTCTTGATTGCTTCACTGGTGCATTTCAGACAAAAAGGAAACTGGGGTGAAAAGTGACATTTTGGTGGAAGTCACATAAATTTTCAGAACCGAACTTTGTACATTCACCCACTCTACTTTTTCTGTTATTTATCTAAACAGTGTTAGGTTTTTAAACATCCAGAAATTATAAGGTTAAAAGAAAAAAAAAGTTAGCATGACCTTTGACCGCCCCTACAAAGAAGACTCTGAAGAAGGATAACCAGGCCTAATTTGCCTTTCACATCTGCAATTAACAGAACCTTACACACAGGACAAGTTGAATAAATGGGTGATGGAGATAAATGTAGGAAAAGACCAAAGCACTCTCACAACACACACAAAACAATAGCTAATGCCAGCATCCTCCCTAATTCTTGAGTGAAGTTATACTGAACATTATACACTTGACCCTGGGCAGTTCTTAAGGTTAACTAGTATTCTTTTTTTTCTCTTTAATTTCTAATGATACAAAGTTATTGACACCAAAGACTTGATAGTCTTTTACTGAATTGTGCTTGCTGAGAGAAAGACAGAGACAGAGACAGAAAGACAGAGAGACAGGGAGAGGGAGGGAGAGAAAGAGAGAGAGAGAGAGAGAGAGAGAGAGAGAGAGAGAGAGAGAGAGAAGGAGAGAGAGAACATTTGTGTTCCCTATAGCCCACATGCAGAGGTCAGAGGATGACTTTGTGGGAGGTGCTTTCTTCTTCCACCGTCTAGCATCCTTACTCACTGTGACAGACTCCCAGCCCTAAAGTCAGTCTTGAGTCTTCTTTCACCTTCAAACCTAAAGCCCCACTAATGCTATTTCTCACACATTACTTATAGCTCCTTACTCTGCTTCCCTTAAGCAATGCTCTAATTCAGGTCTCACCTGCTCTCTGACAGATAAATGTACGGCCTTCTCTATGTGTCCCCCATGTCTTCCTCCTCTTCTGCCCTCACTGAACTATGAAGCCAAGTTTCTAGTCACTTCATTGCCCTGCTTCAAACCTCCCTATGGATTCAGTCCAGGGTTCCTGAGGCCACAAACTAAGCTCTGACTATTGCTGCCTGGTCCCACCACACTTCTTGCTCTGTGCTTCCCCTCAGCAACACTGTGTGTCCCCAGTGCCCATATGTGTATGTGTATGTCTACAACATAAGGCATTACCCAGTCCCTACCCCTCAACCTTCAGGACAATTCCTGAGCAGGCTTCCGTTCCCTAGAAAATCCTTCTTCCCCCCTTATTTCTGGGATTTTAGCACATTCAGTTATTCAATCAACAATATCAGCTTCTTACTGTGTGTTGGACCCTGGCATAAACTGGCACCTAAGCAGCCTATTAAATGGATGCAGATGCAGCAAAGATCCCTACCACCTCAAAAGTAGGAATTCTCACAGCACTGTAAGCAGTATGAATTGGTAAGATATATAAACTTTAAAAAGATTGATTTTAAAGACAGATATCAGTCTCCCCAAAATATATGTTCTTTCTCATCTGTGGAAACTATTAGATGTACACACACACACACACACACACACACACACACACAGTGAAAGCAGACAAGGTACAGTCGGATGTGAAGAAGCCAAGCAGCAAGCAGAAGAGAAAAGACAGGGGTCATGGGGGAGAGAAAAAAGTGAGCGAAGCACGGTGAGGACTATGTAAGATGTCACTCAGACCCAGGGTCTTACACCGTGACTGCAAACACTACAGAAACACAGAGAACCCTCAAGGAAAAAGCAGTAAATGGAAGTAGGACAGTCCCTCTTCCACGATGACTTCCTGAGGACAGGACTTTCTCTTTCTCACACATCCTTAGCACTACTAATTTCTATACAGGAAACAGGAAATAAAAACATCTAATCCAAGGATGAAGAAAGCTGTGTCACATTTAGGGGCAGGCGATCCAAGATACTTAAATAAATGCTCTTATACAAGTAAATTACAGCTTGCTTTAAAGTTCAGATCTTTTTATAAAAAAGAAAATACTGAATATCTCAGTAGTGAATAAGAAATGACTAACATTAAACCAGCATAATTTAATAAGCCAGAAAAAGACTGAATCACTAATTTTAACTGGCATTTTTAGAAAGAAATCAAATGTAATTGCAAAGTAAAAAAAAAATCAGCCTAGTATTCTTTAACTTCAGAGGGAATTCTATGATACAGCAAATACGAGATTTGGAATACAGGATCTTAAAGACAGCAAAATGTCCAACTGCACTGACCATGTGTGTGGCTCGGTGCTACCCTGTCACTAATCTTCCTTCTTCACTGCTCCCAGGAAGGATTTACCACCAGTGTGAATATTTCAGACAGGCACAGTCACCAGTGAGTGGCCCCTCACAACCCCCTGGATAAAATCTGATTAATATTCTGGAACCAGTCATTCAGGACAGAGAGGAAACAGTATAACCTTTTCTAGACCAGGCTTAAGTTTCCCCAGCTAAAACAAGTCTTTCAAATAGGAAACTTATGACTGGAACCAATTTCAAGATTTCAGCAACAAAACCACCATGACTCTGCTCTTCAAAGAGCATCAACAATACCAGCTGCTGAAGCAACTAAGCAGAAGGCCTGGTGCTTATATCCAAGAAGTCATAAATCCAATGCTAAACACCAATAAGTGGGAAAAGGTAGAGGCAAGACCTCACAATATAGGGTGAGATATCTGAAAATAAATGTGAGAGCCAAAATGTTCCAAAGTCTAAAACTAGGCTTCAGCTGTAGCTCAGCAGCACCATGGGTTCAATTCCCAGCAACAAAATATATATACATGTAGATAGACAGACATAAAAATATAAGTCTAGATCCTAAGACTTCTTGATATATCTTGATATAACATCACTAGTAATAAATTCAACCTATGTGACAGATGGCATTCAAAACACATGAATATTATGTTTAGCATAAAATCTTCTCACCAGAAAGATTTTTCATTTTATTCATATGTGTGTACTTCCTTTAAAATCCAATATCAAAACACCTGTGTCCTCAAATATTTGAGAAAAGATACACATTCTCATATCAGTTTGACTGAACAAAAACTTTCTAATTAATTCAAATACATAAAACTCAGAAGTTTATTTTCCTATAAACTGTAATACTTGAGTTCCAGAGACCACAAAACAAACCAATACTGGCCATTGTTCAAGGGCTCACAGACTAAAGGCACACAGTGCCAGGGACCTAGCACTCACAGCAAAATAATGCTGGAGCTCTTGGGCTGATTCAACACCATATGTTCTGAAGCTATCCTCAAGAAAAGGGATCGTGGGACTATATACGACAGAAGGCACAGAATCCCCTCCAGAACTGTTTCTAAAGGTGGCAGGATGTAAAATCTGAAACCGTAAGGCCTATATAGAACACAGGGATGGGAGAGGCAAGGAGAATGTCACACCTCTAGGAACAGAAGGTGACAGCTTTCCAACAGTGGTTTAGGGCATTCTTTTATTCCTGATATTACTATATAGCCCAGGTTGGCACAGAACTTTCTCATGTAGCCTAGGTTGGCTCTGAACTCAGTCTTCCTGCCTTCAGCCAGCACTCTTAGCAAATACTTATCCTCCTCTAATTTTCTATATTTCCTTCAATATGTTATTCTAATAATTAGGGGGAACTCATTGAAATATACTTAGTCATTAAGTAGTGAACATACAAAAACATACATATTACTAAAATTTTTGCCATACTGCCTAAATATTTTTTAAATGTGTAAATTTTTATAAGACTATAAAAAGTCATTTGCTGGGAAAAAACACATACACATAAATGTATTAGACAGACTCAATCTATTAATGTCATAGACAAACTCAATAGAAAGCAAAAATAATTTTTTAAAGCAAAACAGAACATTGAGGTCAGGAGATAGTCTAGTAAGGTGCTTGCCATGCAACCATAAGGATCTGGACAAAAATGATTGTTTAAAAAAAAAATAGATTTTAGGTTAGGAGCTAACCTTGTCCATTAAGTGCTTGCCACATAAGCACGGAAGAGCTGAGTTCAATCCCTAGAACCCAGAAGAAAAAGCCAGGCCTGGTGCTTCACACTAATAACCCCAACTCTGGAGAGGTGCTGACAGGTAGTTCTCTAGGGCTGCTGGCCAGTTAGCCTAGCTTAACTGGACAGGTCCAGACCAGTGAGAGACCCTGCGTCAAAAAAAGGTAAGCAACACCTGAGGAACAACACTCAAGGCTGAGCTCTGACTTCACACACAACCTCACCCCAAAACACGTAAAGATATTCACAACATAAGTGTACACATATATACGTAAACATAGACAAATATATAAGCATATATACATTCACATGCAGATATATACCAATAAAATATTAAGAGTTATCTGTGGAAAATGATTATTGTGTTAATTTTTAACATTACTGGATTTATTTTCTGATCTTTACCCAGTGAATATGTGTATCTTCTACAACAACAGCAATAATGTAGTCAACACATCAAGAATTACCCAGGAGTGGTTATGCCTCTGTGACCACAGCACTCAAGTATCTGTGAACAGAAGACCCCGAGTCACCACTGTATCAATCCTACTCACTCTCTAAGTGCTCTGAGGATCGATTTAGCCAGCACTGTGATGAATGGTGAGACTCAATGGCTGTGAGTGTTGTAACTGGACATCTATGCCACACAACTCCATCATCAGTAAGAAAGTTACGAACAGAACATACGCTTCAGTATCTCACACATGACAAGGTAAGCAGACGTGAAGACAGCCAATACGCAGGTTATTAAGACAGACAAAAGGCTGAACATACTATCCCACCCAAACCACATCACACATGTGAGCTGCCACTGGCTCCTACTGGATCAAGTTTTCAGTTTCTGTGAAATCATTCATGCCTCATCACATGTATGTAAGGAGTCTTTTCATTAATTCTTAAACTAAGTAATTTAAACAAGGCAGTTTATCCACATTTAGGTAAAGAGCCATCGAGAGAAGAGTTTTCCAGGTATAAGGTGCAAAGGACCTGTCAGGGACAGAGTGTCCCTGTTGTCCCTGAGAATTTGACCTTATCTGAGTAACAGTCTATTCTCGGAGGAACCATGGAGTGTTCTCGCCCGTTTCTCTTTCAGGCTCGGTCCCCTTCGGACCCTGGTTAATTACTCACCCCGCGGGCTGGGGCAAGGACCAAGAAGAGGAACAGAAAAAATGCTCACCAGAAATGCCCCTAGTAACTTCCTAAAACATGAGCACCATTAACCTTGTCCTCTCCTTGTCTTTAGCCTCCACATGGTGAGACTGACTGTGATTAACATGGCCCCTCAGACAACTGGCCTGACACTTTCTCTACTTCCTCAAGACATGCTTCAGGTCAAACAGACAGCAGACAGAATCAGAAGCGAGCTGCTCAGTCCTTTGTTTCTCCTTTAAACTGACTGGCTTCCCTTCTGACCCTCCTTCCCTGAGTCTGCCACACAATAGTATGCTCAATGTGCTAACCACAGTCAGCTCACTGGCATTTCCCTCCTGGTCTATCACCTCCACTCTGGCAACACCTTCTTCCCCATTCAGCCTGGGACATGAGACTTGTCACTAAGAAAGAGCTTTATAAACTGACTTTGCCTTTCATTCCTCTTTTTGCACCTGGTCATAGGTTTACTTTTCAAATAAAGGAATAAAGGGTTAAAAAAAAGAAAAAGAAAGAAAAGAAAAAGCTGTTAGCAATTTATTATATAGTTTACAAAGAACTAGAAGAGAATTCTAAGTTTCTCAACACATATTTTGCTAATTTGATCAGACACACTGTGTACATGGGCTAACTTATCACATTGTACCCCATCATCATGGATAAGTATTAAAGTCAGCCAGTAAAAAACAAAGTAAAAGAACAAACTGGCAATCATCCTAATATTTATGTGTGGGGAAACTGCGAAGCTGAGATAGACAGAGACAGAACCACTGGAGGAGAGAGGAAAAGTGGGCCTTTCTCTCATCTAGGTTTATCAGTTCTCAGTTACTTACTGGGTAGGAAATTTTGAGATTCAAAGCCCTCCATATAAGGCCTTGTGTTCCATCTCACTGGTGTCCTAGTGTGTTCTAGCAAGGACTAAAGGCTCTAAACAGTTTCATCTGCATTTCTAGGAAGAAAAGGAGAGACTGAGCAGTCTAGACTACAGTCTTGAACCAGAAGAGACAGAGTTTTAGCTGCCAGTGGAAGCTTTGTTTAATAAGTGGTAAGGATAAAGAGGATACTAATCATCATGGGAAACCACATTTCAGAAAAGTGTTCTGTAATCTATTAATATAGTTGCATATCATTTATTCAAATTCAAAGTTGTATATCAGAAACCTTAAAAAAATTACAGGAAAACACACTCTAGTGTAAACCATGATTGTGTTAGGAAAAGATGTATGGGTGGATGACCTTTAAAATTTTGTTAATTATCTTTTATTTTAAAGTACTTTATATAGTCTTTAAAATTAAAAAAATATTTTACTAAAAAAAACTTCTCATTGTCTTTTAAAAGGCTTCTCCAAGCCAGACATTTTTTTTCTTTGTAAGGTCTAGAGAATGGCTGATAAAAGCTCAGCTCACCTTTCTGGCGCTTTCCCAGGGAAGCATCTGGAAGTGGCCAGCAGAAGAGAAAGAAGGCCAGCCCCATGCCCAGTGCAGCAGAGACAAGGAAGGAAACACAAACAAGCAACATCTCCTCAGGTGCCACATGTGCCGTAATTCTTCAATACTTGTAAAGCAACCTACCTCAACATCCTGGATGGCCAACCATAATCAGCTACTTGTAATATATAAAACTCAAGAAAACCTGGCCAAGGGAACATTACTGTTCTCAACACTAAAAGCTGGAACAGAGAGCTTGGCTACCCAACCTCAGGAATGCCCAAGATGACAAGATGTCTTTAGTAACCAGGATGAGACTCACCAGATGCTTGGCCTTCATGCGCTCCTCCTCACTGGATATTCTTTCCCGAAGGACAGCTCTGGTCAACTGCTCATTGGCTGCAGCCCTCTCTCTTTCTAGCTCCCTTACTTGCTTAAGACTGAAAAGACAAAAAAGGTAATAATACTTTCTTTTAAATTATTTTAACAGCAAATTATTTTTAGATTATTTAATAACCTACATAGAAAAAATACTTTGCTGGTTGACATCACTTTATATTAAACAAAAAAACCTGAATAAAAAAGCAGAAACATACAGTCATAAATTCAAAATCTGAAATCATATTGGCCCATAATCTATCAAAACTTTATACTATAGTAATCCCCTGCAGCTCCCACCCACACAGGAAAAACATCAGAATTGTAAGAGGAGAAGGTATTGATCCAGCTGACAAAGTGTCCAAACTTAACAAAGTTCTCAGGTAAAACTGAAAACTTTTCACCTAAATATCCCATCACTAGGGGAATCTCAGTAAGTAAAGAGCTTGGCCTCCAAGCATGAAGACCTGAGTCTGTCTCCAGCATCCACACAAAAAAGATATCGTTTGTAATCCTGTACTTGAGAAACAGACAGGAAGATCCCTGGTCAGCTGGCTGGCTTATTGGCCTAATCCACTAGCAAGAAAGCTACTGCTAAGCTAAGAATCTACCTGGCCTCTCCACACACATGCACACGTGCACAAAGTTCATCAAGCTACCTTTGTGAGAAACATATGAAGGCTTAGCATCATCTTCCTCTCAAAAGTGAGTCATTTATTTACTGACGTGAGTCAGGCATAGAGGACACAGTAGAGGACAAGGTGTTGCGATTCCAAGTTTCTTAATCCCGCATTAAAGCAGAAGTTAGGCAGAAACACAAAGAAGTCTCTCCACCCAGTCTATCACTCCATCTTCAAACATATGCAAAATAAGCCTCTAGTAGCAGGCTCCAGGTGGCTGATGACTGCTCCCATCTACCACCTTACCTCCAATGGACATCTTACACTTCAGACACATTCTAGCGAAACAAGAAGACAGCAGTGGCGGTGTCAGGATCTGCACACTACTAATTCTATTAATGAAGTCTACAATTGCATTAAGGTGATCCACAGCATCGTCACACAATTAGATCCATATTAAGTTATAATCTACTAAAATACCTTCATTGTATATGATAATGATAAATGACTTTGGCACTGGATTTTGCCATAATGCCTTGCACAGAAAGGCATTCAGAAGCACTGAATGAAAGATCATTTCAGTCTAATCTCGTGGACAAAGATTTTCTGATTGCCTTTTCTCTTTTGAAAGAATAACACTTCTATACCCCAAAGATGTAAGCTAGTTTTAAAAGGAGGTGAAATTGTTATGTTGGTATCATTCTGAGTGAAATTTTCTGAGTGTGAATGATGAGTGCTAAATTTTACTTGGTGCTAGCCTATCAAAGGGACCCTTGAAAAGAAGCAGAGAACATAAAATTCTTGTTGCTATTTTAAACCATCACACCATCCTGATACCCTAGCATTCTTAGAAATAAGTTATAACAGATAACATTATCTTATAAAGTATATTCCAGAATTATGCCTTTTCCCTAGATGATAAACATGTAAGTTGTTTCTTGAAGAAAAAAAAAAAAACATAAATGCATATAAGCTTATCCAAGTCTCTAAAATATTTAATAAACCCAACAGCATGGCATTAGCTGCTGACTCTCTTGCACAGAGGATAATTAATTTCAGATCTTACTGCCTCCCCAGATCAGGCACTGAGAGTGAGGTCCAAACAACAGCAGGAGTATCTAAGGAGTTTCTGGAATGCAAATTCCCAAGCAGCAAATTCCCACACACCTTGGCATCTGAAACCATGAAGATAGTGTCTTGCAAAATGCCTTTTAGTGCTGTCCCTGCCCCAAGTGATTCCGATGCATTCTGCAGCTAGAAAGTCACAGCTCGATACATAAATACATCCTGGAGACATATCAAAGGGAAGTAATACCAAAATGGAGTGGTCCACATGAAGACACTGATAACTGCTGAGGTTGTTGAGCCAGATTACAAAACTATGCATTTGAACCACTTTAATGAGAACATTGCTACACATTTTTAAAAGTTAAGAGTTGCCTGTTTAATATGTTAGGTAACCATTAAAATAAAATAACAGCATTATTTATTATTACTTAGGGATCACCTGCTGCATGCCAGAAGTGGGCTAGGCATTTCACATGTGCACACATACAGCCATGTGCTTTACATTCAAAAATGACATTAATCATGAACATAGACTATGAACCTACACAACTAGATTTTATCATTCTGTTTGGTATAGCCAATTTTAATAAAGAATATTTTTCTAGTTGGATTTACTCATATACAGCACAAGTTTAATTACTAATGAAGATGTAACTGTTTAACCCAGAGGATCAAAAACTACTGGAAAGGAAAGCAAAGAGGCAAATATATTAACATATAAAAGTCTTCAACATTTAAGAAAATGAGGTCTATCACCTTGCTGTGTATGAAGGCAAACAAGCACTGGGTGAGGTCTTGGGGTCCAAGCCAAGACACTGCACCTACTGTCAGGTGCAACAACAGCTCAGTACCCTGAGCTCTGCTGGGTGGACTGGTATTAACGTCTACCTTGAACATAAACAAAGCATTTAGCACAATGTGACAAATGTCAATAACTCAAAGTAAACATAGTAATGTGGGTCCAGGAATATATGGAAGCACAGTGTTCTGATATGAAGAAAACATACGTGCGTGCAGCGGATTTGGCCTCTGGTGTGTCTCCACGACTCTACCTACCTACCTTCCTTCCCTCCCTCCTTCCTTCTTTCTTTCCTTTTTTTTTCCAAAAGGAAATTTTGCTTGATTCTTTAGATTCTCTTGAACTTCTAGAATCAAAAACTTAGCCACTTGCTGATTATGGTGCCCTGTTCTTTCTTTTCTCTTTGTGTTTGCTGTTGTTATTATTATTCTCTCATATAATACATCCTCCCTACTTCCCCTCCCTACACTTCTCCTAGTTACGCCAGTCTCTCCCCAAACCTACAGTTCCACTTCTGTTTCAGAGGTCAGACAAGGCAGCCCAGAGATGAAAAAGGTTCCCAAGAGAAGGCAAAAGACTCAGGAACACCCTGGCTCCCATAAACACCAAGCTAACAACCATAGCATATTTGCAGATAATTTAGCACAGACACACGCAGGCTCTATGACTGCCACTTGAGTCTCTGTGAGCCCCTATGAGCCCTGCTTAGTTGATTCTGTGTTCTCCTGGAGTCTTCAATCCCTCTGGCTTCTATAATTCTTCCTCCCCTTCTTCCTTGGGGTTCCCCAAGCTCCAAGAGGAGAGATCCAACAGGGATCTCCAATTTGGCCTTTCCAGCTGATGTTCTGCTGTGGGTCTCTGTGCCTGCTCCCATCAGCTGCCAGAGGAAGCCTTTCCAAAGAAAAAGGCTAGTCACTGATCTGAGTATAGCAGAGTATCACTAGGAATCACTTTATTGATTTCTTTTTCCTAACATAGGTCTCTGAGCCTCCTTTTCCTGGTCATAAAGACTGGAACGTATCTCACTGATTGGCCACTCCCACAAGTTCTGTACCTCCATGGCCCCAGCACATCTTACAGGCAGGATAGATTGTAGATCAAAGGGTTTGTGGCTGGGGACTTCCACTTTTTCACAGGCTTCATCCTAACTTTCCTGTAAGCTCAAATATGGGAAGGGCTTAGTCTATCTATTTCTGTGGCTGTTATATCGTCAGTACTTACAGCTGCCTGATCCACAGTAGATGCTCAAACATTTGTTAAATGTATGTGTAATGAACAAATTGCTGGCAAATCCCACCACAGACAAAAATGAATCAAAAGCTACAGAAAACAAAAAACTTGGGGATAAAAGAAACAGCTGAGAAAACAAGCTGCACCCTAAAGGGTCCACCAACACACTGCACTCAGCACACACATGGCACATCCAGGCTACACCAAATGGCCTGCGCTGAAGGGCGCCAACATCTGGGAACATCAACAAATAACTCTGACTCTTAGAGATTCAAGACAGACGGGTACAAACTAACTACAAGAAAAATCAATTTTCTTTTCTAGTAAATTTCTTACATATGCTTCCCCTTACAATGAGAACTGCATAAGGAATACCTGTGCTATGCAATGAGTGCCTACGAAAGCCAACTTTGTATACTTAGGACAGCTGCAGAGGGACCCGGGGCTCGTCCTCATTGTCTACAAACATTCGGGGGTATCATCTAACAAAGATCAATTTTCTCGGCTTTAAAGTCAAAGGGGATCCCATACAAGTTATCTTAAAGGGGATAAATGAAAGAAAGGTATTTGCTCTAAATGTTATGAAATTACAATTTTCATTTAGTGGGTAATTTCTTCTAGGATTCTGAGAGTTCTAATATGCAACGTGAGGTTTAAAAGTAAATGTTATATTCACTGATTCATTCGATAGTCACTGTGTGAGAGAGTGCTCCAAACCCTAAGAATGAAGTGGGAACCACAGTTTCTGCCTTTATGAAGCCTAATTATAAATGATAATTTTTTTTGTTTAAAATGAGGTTGCTATAGTGCCACATGGATGGAGGGAAGGAAAGTAGCTGAGGCACAGGAAACACTGAAGGGCTGACAAACACTCAGAAAGAATTTCCTTCAACTGCAGTTCCGTGACAGCCTTCAGAATATCACACAAGTTTAGTCTTTGTCACCTCTGCAAAGACTGTTTGTTTTATTTCAAACTATTTTAAAAGATGGAATTTCAGATAAATGGTATGCCTTTAGAAGTGACAGTACCATATTGGGAGAGTTTAACTTCTGTGGCCCTTTCTCAAACCTTCCACCAAAACCTTTCATTGACACCCTTTCCTTCCTGAGATAAATGTCTTCATTCACTCACTCATGTAAATCATGTCACAAAGTAAAACTCTCAATCACCATAGATGGAGAAACCAAAGTATTCCATGACAAAACCAAATTCACACAATATGTTTCCACAAATCCAGCCCTTCAAAGGGTACTAAATGGAAAACTCCAACACAAGGAGGGGAACTACATCCCTGAAAAAGCAAAAATGTAATCTTCCAACAAAACTAAAAGAAGATAGAGACATGAACGGAATGCCAGCTCTAACTACAAAACTAACAGGAAGCAACAATTACTTTTCCTTAATATCTATTAACATCAATGGACTCAACTCACCAATAAAAAGACATAGACTATCAGATTGGGTATGTAAACAGGACCCAACATTTTGCTGCATACAGGAAACCCACCTCAGCGACAAAGACAGACACTACCTCAGA
>JADRCD010195323.1:0-11927 GCA_019843815.1 Montemys delectorum | reverse complement strand
ACAATAACGATGTTTCAATGGGATCACACTGAGGCCATAAGACCCTTATATCTAAGCATGTACTGATAAAGAAATTAGTCTCAGTCTTGTTCAGCCAAGCTTACAAAGAGAACATATACATGTGACATCTGTATCAATACCATAAAAACATTTATCTCCCTAATACATCTATTAGATGACAGTCCTGACTACTAAATTTTCAAATATTTGTTTAGCAGCTACAATATGAATTAATGGAAGTAGTTTGGGAAAGAAGACTATAACACAAAACAATCTCCTTACCTCAATCTACTTACCTGTTCAGGGGAAGAATTATTCTAACAAAGATGACTTCAACAAAGTGGTATGTCAAGGGCAAGAACATCTAACAGTAATTCTCGAGATGAGTCCAAGCAGAGCTAGGGATGGTGGTGGGGAAAAGAAACCCCAGGGCAAAAATGATGAGCGACAATCTGTGTTAAGAAAGAGTGTATAGGTGACAAAACTTTTTATCTAGCATGTGTGACAATCCGTGTTCACTCACCAGTACTGCCAAATCACATAACAAACAACCAAAATGGAGGGTCTGTGTCTTAGTTAGGGTTTTAACTGCTGTGAACAGACACGATGACTAAGGCAACTCTTACAGGACAACATTTAGTTGGAGATAGATTATAGGTTCAGAGGTTCAGTCCATTATCAATGTGGAGACATGGCAGCATGCAGACAGGCATGGTACAGGAGGAGCTGAGAGTTCTACATCTTCATCTGAAGGCTGTTAGCAGAATATTGGATTCTAGGCAACAAGGATGAGGGTCTTTAGGCCCACACTCATAGTGACACACCTAGTCCAACAGGACCACACTTTCTAATAGAGCCACTCACTGGCCCAAGCATATACAAACCATCACATTCCTCTCCCTGGTACCCATAGGCTTGTTCAAACATGAGTTTATGGAGATCATATCTAAACGTAACATAATGCAAAATACATTTAGTTCAACTTCAAAGGTCCCCATGGTATATAGCAGTCTCAACACTGTTTTGGTTTGTTTTGGTTTGTTTTTGTTTTGTTTTGTTTTGGTTTGGTTTGGTTTGGTTTTTGGTTTTTCAAGACAGGGTTTCTCTGTGTTGTCCTGGCTGTCCTGGTACTCACTCTGTAGACCAGGCTGTCCTCGAACTCAGAAATCCACCTGCCTCTGCCTCCCAAGTGCTTGGATTAAAGGCGTGCCTACCACCGCCCAGCAACACTGTTAAAAGTCCAAAATTCAAAGTATCTTCTGAGAGCCATCTAATCACTTAACTGTAATCAGCATAGCAAGCCAGGAAACCAGCTGGACAAACTCCAAACTCTGCGTCTCCATGTCTGACTTCAAGGCAACCTTCTCCCTCCTGGGCTGGTTCCACTTCCTGCTAGCAGCTTTCCTCAGCAGATACCCTATGACTATCTTGAACATCTTGGGATCTCCAAGACAACTTCAATGTTACAGCTTCTTGTTTCAGTGTCTGGGATCTACACATGATATTCTGGGCTCCTCCAAAGGACTTGGGTGTGGTAGAACCTTCCCCTAATGAAAAAAGATTTCAAAGGACCAAGCATTGTGAGTAGGCGGGACTTCCCGCCAAAGAAGAGGAAGAGGGGAGCCAGGAGAAAGGAACTTCCGTTTTGGACAGCCGAGAGAATGGAGGCACAATGTTGGTAGCCTGAGGCTGTGGGTTTAAGTGGCAGATCTGCTAGGTTCTGTGCCCAAGATTATGTTACATGTTCATTCTAAACTAAGATTGTGTGGTGTTTTCCTTCATGTGGCAACTCAGCTGGGTTCCAGAGAAAGGTGCAACTGCAGAGCGTGGTGTACAAGAGTGCACCCCAGCTAGACATGTGAATTTGGAAGTGCAGGGCAGGTATGGCAATGGCCAGCCATGAGAACTTGACAGACCAGGAGAAGAGAGTGATTTTGGAGCTCTGGAGAGGCAGAGCCAGAATTGGCGAGACAGGCTCTGGCTTAAAGGAATAATGTCATCGAGGCTGAATAATATGACTGAGGCCACCAGTGGGTGCCTAGCCAGCAATAGCATGGGAGGCTTTTTTATATTTCATGCAACACATGGGTTCCTTCTCCAGCTCTGCCCTCTGTAGCACTCTAAGCTCAGGTTGACCAATTCCACTGCCATTGCTGTTCTTTGTAATCGTCTCATGGTACTGTTATCTACAGTACACTTGGGTCTTCTGCTGCAACTAGGCTTCACTGATAGCCACTCATAGGCTCTCTTCACAGTGCCAAGTCTCACATTCTTTTCATAACTCCTTCTGTCCTGGGTCATCAACTGTAATGTAACTGGGGCTGCACCTTCATTAATAGCCTTTCATGGCCTCTCACAATGCCAAACCTCAGCTGATCTTCAGGGCCCCTTCATGCCTTCAAAACCTGTACCACCTGGGTGACTTATATACATTACCACGTAGAGCTGTAGCATGAGTTACAACCTTGGCTATCTCTGCAACATAGCTTCTTTGTACGCTCAGAAAACACGTCCCAGCTTTCACCTCAGTGATGATGGTCTCTTTGTAATCACCACTAATTTCTTAGTTCTTGCTAACCAGCATTAACCAGTAGTTTCCTTCTTCTCTTGACTAGAAAGCCAGGAATACATGGCCAAAGCTGAATAAGTTCTGCTGCTTGCTGGAGCTAGAATATGTCCTCTTGTTTCTATTACATTATCACCAGCTTTTTGTTTTCCAACTCCTTCACTGCCTAAACTTGGCTGTCCTGGATCTTGCTCTGTAGATTGACCTTGAACTCAGAGATCTTCATGCCTGGATCTGGGGATTAAAGGCATGTGTACCACCATGCCTGGGTTTAAGCTTCAACTAAAACTTGCTCTGTCCCAGGCTAGCCTTGAATTCAGAGATCTGCTTGGCTTTATCTCCTGGGATTAAAGGTGTGTGCCACCATTCCTGGATCTAAATTGAGCTGGGTAGGATCTTGCCCCAAAGTCCCACTCCCTTAATTTGTTATCTCCCTGAATACAGGATTCAGCTGTTTTACTTTCTGTCACCTATTTAATATTCGAACTATATAATTTATAATTTTCCTTTCTATACTTGCCAAGCTTGTTTAAACTGCTCTTCATGAGACTTAACTAGAGAACAAAGTCTATAATGTGTGTTTCTGGGACTTCCTTTGTCAATGTAATTAATCTGAGTCTCTTCACCTTAGCCTTAGGCAGACTCTTCAAACAAGCACAAAAAGTAGCCAAATGCTTCACCAAAACTTTACAAAAACAGCCTCGAGGCCACATGTTGAAATTCTCCACTGAAACATCTTGGACCAGGTCTGCACTATTCAGATCACTCTCAGCAACAGAATCTTCCATATTCCTACTCAGATAGCCCATTAAGCCCCATTTAAAGCATTCCACTGTTTCCCAAATCCAAAGTCCCCAAATCCATATTCTTACAAACAAAGGCATGGTCAGATCTATCACAGCAATACCCGAATCCCTGGTACCAACTTCTGTCTTAGGGTTTTACTGCTGTGAACAGACACCATGACCAAGGCAACTCTTACAGGACAATATTTAATTGGAGCTAGATTACAAGTTCAGAGTTTTAGTCCATTATCATCAATATGGGGACATGGCAGCATGCAGGCAGGCTTGATGCAGGAGGAGCTGAGAGTTCTACATCTTCATCTGAAGGCTGTTATCAGAATGTTAGCTAGTTCACACCAACAGTGACACACCTACACCCAATAGGGCCACAGTTTCTAATAGTGCCACTCACTGGCTCAAGCATATACAAACCACCACAGCCTGAGAGATGAATATGGAATAAAGGTGACTTCAATCAAGCCTGATAACCTGAGTTTGATATCCAAACCTACATTGTCAAAACCAAACCAAACCAAACCAAACAAAAATTGACTACTATAAGTTGTCTTCCAATGTGCACAAGCATGCCATAGCATGTATGTACCCACACATACACACATATAATATACACATGAATATGGATAAACTTAAACAAAGGGAAAGAATATGAATGGATAACCTTCTAATAATAATACTGCATCTTGATCAATGACTGACTGGTTAGCTCAGGAGCACATATTAATACTGGAAGAAGAGGATGGCAATTACTACTTTAAGTACACTGAGGGTATAGAATCCTTTAAGTAGATCCCCAAATGTGACATAGCTAGATCATTTTGTAAATCTATAATTAGCTTCCTAAGGCATCTCTATACTGATTTTTATTAGTACTTTATCAGTTTTCACTACCATCAATACTGAATAAATGTTTTTTTTCTCTGTATCCATGCTAGCTAGTTTTTGTTGTCATTTGAATTTTTGATCTTAGAAATTCATACCAGGGTAAGAGGAAATCTTAAAGAAGTTTTAATTTGCATATTTCTGATGGCTAAAGACATTGAAAGTTTGGAAAATTATTTCTTATCTGTTTATATTTCTTCTATTTTTAAATTTCATTTAATTTATGTTTTTACATATTCACTTTACATCTTGCTTACTGCCCCCCTCCAGGTCACTCCTTCCTGCAGTCCTTCCACTCTTCACTCCTGGGTATTGCCTCTACTCCACTCTTTGAGGCTTAGCATTTTCTCTCCTACTGAGGCCAGACAAGGCAGTCAAGCTAGAAGGACATATTCCATGTACAGTCAACAGCTTTTGGGATAGCTCCCATTTCAGTTGTTCAAGACCAAGCAGCACATCTGCTATATATATGAAGGAGTCTAGGTCCAGCTCCTGTTCTTTGGTTAGTGGTTCTGTGAGAGCCCAAAGAGTCCAGGTTAGTTGACTCTGTTGGTCTTTCTGTGGAGTTCCTATCCCTTTCAGGCCTGCAATCCTTCCTCCTATTGTTCCATAAGAGTCCCCAAGCTCTATCAGCTGTTTGGCTGTGGGTGTCTGCATCAGTCTGAGTTAGCATCGGGTGGGTCCTCTTAGAGGACAACTTGTTCCTGTCTGCAATCATAACAGACATAGCACTAGTAGTGTTAGAGATTTGTTCTTGCCCAATGGAATGAGTCTCAAGTCGGGCTGGTTATTGGTTTGAAATTCCCCCATGCCTTCATTTTTATCGACAGGATAAATTTGGGGTTGAAAGTTTTGTGGGTGGGTTGGAGTCTCTATAACTCCTCCAGCATTGGTGCCTAGCTACAGAAGGTGGCTTCTTCAGGTTCCATATCCCCAGTGTAGTGAGTCACAGCTAAGATCACCCTCATCGATTCTTGGATGCCTTCCTTATTTCAGGTCTCTGTGTTGTCCTGGAGATGCCCCTCTACCTCCTCACCCCTGTCAGTTGCCGATTTTCATTTGTTTTCATGGCCATCTAGCTATCTCTCCTGTCCTTCCCCACACCTGATCCTGGAGCCCCCATCCTCCTTCCATCCCCTTCTCTTCAAGTTCCTTCCCTTCATCTGCCTCTTATGACTATTTTATTCCTTCTTCTGAGATCATGCTTCCTTGCTTATGTTTTTCTTTTTGTTTAGATTCTTTGGGTCTGTAGACTGTAGCATGGTGCCTGTATTTTATGATTAATTTTGACTTATGAGTGAGTATATAGCATGCATCGTCCTTATGGGACTGGGTTACCTCACTCAGGATGATACTCTTAAGTTCCAACCATTGGCCTTCAAAATTGATGATGTCTTTACTTTTAATAGCTGAATAGTATTTCATTGGGTAGGTGTACCACATTTTCTGCATCCATTCTTCGGTTGAGGGACAAATTTCTAGAAGAGCTTTTTGACCTACCCGGAAAAATCATTTCGGTGGAACAAAACCAATATCTAAGTAATTAATAGCCCAACTTTATATGGTTTAAGTATGTCCTTCCCTTGAAACTGGATCATTATTTGTTCTCAACTATCTGTTTTTTACCCAGTTAAATTTATTGTGAATTTTGTCCTTTAGCTTGCAGATATATTTTAGAACTTTAAAACATCACCAGTGGGAACAAAAAGAACACACACCCACACACTGGTATTAATATCTATTTATTCAAATATATGAAAAATGCCTATAGCCAGAGCATTAAATTTTGCTTAACAACCACTTATAAATATAAGTTGCATTTTTAAACAGCAAGAGAATATACATTTTCCACATGTGTAAAAGGATTACTATCTTTGCTTATCATTGTCCTGAGAAATAATCACATAAGTATTTTAAATAATTATGGGAGTTGGATAGAGGCTCCATGCAGGTCTCAAATTGATTTAATGAATACTGTCATTCTTCCAGAGACAGCATATCTTATTTCAAAGAAGCCCTTATGATTATAATCTATGGTATACATTTTTGACCTTTAAATTATTCAACACTTCTTAGGAAACCCTTTAATCATTCTTTGTTGACCTGAGGCCACTGAATCACTGCAACAAAGTATTATTGAGGTTGTCAACATGTGAGAGCAACAACTGTTATTTATTCTGATGGATTTGATCATTCTGTTCAGAGAAATATGCAAGTGACCTTGTGAAATCTATTGATCTTCTGAGACCAAGTTGGCATTTTTCTAACAAAGGAAACAGACATCTTTGTTGTAAAATGCACTCTATTTGTAGAAATTCTAGTCCAAATCAACAGCTGCCAGAAATTCTTCTCCAAATCATCCTATTTTCATGACAGATGAAACTCTGAACTGAATTTGCATGTGTAACAGAAACCTGGGACAAGACCATCTCAGATATTAGAACTAAAGACCATACAGTACTTGGCAAAGGATATTTTGTATAAATAATGTATTTATAGACTGTTCAGTGTACTACATGCAAAATTCTTAAATATAAACAGCACCATCAGCCATATGTTGCACCCAGCACAGCCAGTGTAGAAATACTATGAAGAATATCTTGCTTCTAGTTCTTAGGTTTCCAGATATAATGATACAGGCTGCATGGGTGTAGCAGTGTATGCCAACAGGATTCACAAATTTAACCAGTCTAATACGTATATGTGGCATCTAACACATCAAACACAATAACTCAAATTTGTTCTGCTTAACAAAGAGCTTCTGTTACAGATTTTAATTCTCAATACTACATAATACATATAATATAATAAATATTATATATAATAAAATGTACATGTTCATCAAAATGCATGACTTAGACTTTAGGATGATACAATCTAGGCAGAAAACACATTTTCATGACAAAGGCAGAAAATGCTAGTGATGGAATTAATAAGGAATTGACTGAACAACAGTTTCTTATAAATTGTCTGAAAAATAAATCTAAGGAAATCTGCAGAGGTTTCAAACAGAAAATCATGGTAAAACATGAAAACTCTGGTAAAAACCCTTATTGCAATGAAATAGATCTTTGATCTAACTTAGTTTCATTACTGTGTTTCTTCATGGGATCTTTATAGAATGTCTAAAATTATTCCCAATCATATTCATTCAAATAAATATTAGTTGAGAAAATATATTTTATCGCTTCTTGGCCTTTTGGCTAAGATCAAGTATAGAAAATATATTTTAAAGTATTGAAAAATGCTAAAAATTGGTTGGCATAATTAACTATGAGCATCTGCAGATATCATCATATTACTTCCGAAGACTTTTGGATATCCGTAAAACATTTCAGATGCAATGAAGCAGTGTATGGTAGTAGTTTTTCCATGACTGTAGAAGAATGTCCATATTCTTATACAGAATTAAGAGATTTTATACACGCATTAATGAATAACATTGCCAATGACAAGAAGAGAAAACTAATGAAATCCTGTTGGTAGAAGAATTTCTCACTTCACTCTGTTCTAGATGCTGCGTAGATAGATATTTAATGTTAAATGCTGAACAGCCTCTGTGGAAGCCATATCTCTGTATGGTGACAACAAAGTAGAAAAAAGAAAAAAAAAAAAACAACTAAGAAAATAAACAACCAAGTCAAATGTTCGGGTTTGGTTCTAATGCTTTGATTTAATAGGGAATCTGAGCATCCAAAACACTGAAGGTCCTTGTCCCCAATTGTTTTTTTATTGAACAATAAAGATACCAGTGGCCAATGGTTGTGCAAAGGGAGATATGGTGGGACACTTAGATTTGCATCGGCTAGAACTTAGGAGAGAGGAGGGGAGAGGATGATTGCCATGATTCAGAGGGAGATGGATGAGATATAGAGCTACAGAAGGAAAATGATCCGAAATGTAGGTGAGATGAAATGCAGCCCCTGAAAGGGCTGCCCAGAAGTATGTTGGCCAGCAAAGACTAGGAAGCTGCCCAGAAGAAATGGGGTAGCAAAGATAGATCGTAGATTTATAGTGTTGAGTAAGGAGTACTGGAGGGAATTCTACGGTAGCCAGGTGGAGGATTAGAACTGCCCAGCATTTGGGCTAGCCAAGGCATTTCAAAATGAGCTAACGTGTGCATGTCTTTCATTAGCAGATCCAAAGAGTTCCTGGGTAGGTGTCACGACCTGCTAGGAGCCAAAGTGGTGTAGATAAAAAATCCATGCTACAGTCAAATACATGAGACGAGGAGTTTAACAGCCACTTCTAAAATGAGGGGTGCAAATGGCCAACGGATGTCTTTTAAAATATTCAACATCCTCAGCCATCAATGAAATGCAAATTAACATTACATAAAATTCTGATAGACTAAGTTTCCATCAGAAATACAAATAGCAGTGAATACTGGAGAGAGTATAAGAAAGAGGAACCCTACCTTACATTGGCCTTGGAAGTATAAGGTGGTGTCCTCACTAAGGAAATCAGGGTGGCTATTCTTCAACGAGCTAAAAGTAACACTTTCACGAAGAGCTACAGCACTCACAAGCCTAAACTTTGTGATGTTGTATTTGTATCTAAAATACAAATGCACGCACATTTACAAGTAAAAGAAGAAGACCTGAAACTTTGAAAACATGAGAAGATATAGATTAAACACTTCAAACCGTGCACATAGATGAGCATGCTCTGAACAGGACTGGAACAGCATGGGAAATACTCATAAAAACTGGCAAACGTGATTATCTGAAATTAACAAGCTACCGTAGGGAAGAAGAAAAAAATCACCAGGATGGAAAGACAGCCTTCAGAATTGAAAAAACTGGCAAATGTGATTATCTGAAATTAACAAGCTACTGTAGGGAAGAAGGAAAAAATCACCAGGATGGAAAGACAGCCTTCAGAATTGAAAAAATATCAGTGCTAATTGTACCCTACAGATGATTAGTATCTAGTACATACCAAGGATCAAAAACCTCAAATCAAATGATTCCATCAGTAAATTGGCTAATGAACTGAAAGGATGGTTCTCAAAAGGAGAATCACCAAGGAGTAATAATTGCTTGCATAAAGTGTTCAATATATTTACTTAAAAGAAAAATAAAAATTGTAATTGCCTCGCTATTTCATCTCATCCTAAGTAAATGTGTGTACTTAAGAAAAAAAAGAATAACAAAAACAAAGAATTTAAAAGCATCTCTTATTCACTTCTGGAATGTATGCTTATGCACCCCTGTGGAAATTCAGTGTAGAGTTGCCACTTATAAGTGATAATAGGACAAGCAGAAGCCACAGCTATAGCACTCTTGACTGTATGCTCCAGAATCCAGTCAAAACACTACAGTGATACTTGAAGGTCTACATTTGTTTCTATTCTCATATACAAGAAACATAAAACAGAATGAGCCTGAGTGTTCATAAACAGATGAATAGATAGAGAAAATGTGATATATGCACCTATGCATAGAAATGTATTTTTTGCATCGGTGAAGAAAACGAAGTCAATAAGTCAAATTCAGGTAAATAACTTTTTCTTTTTTTCTTCTTTCTTCCTTTGTTCCTTTCTTGTTTATTTATTTATTTATTGATTTATTTATTTATCATGGTGGAACCCATAAGCACCCATTCTTATTTGCTGGGCCAAGGTTACCTGATATGGCCATGAGGAATTAAACCAAGATGATGAGAGGGGCCACAAGAAGACTGAACCTGAGACAACTTTACTGAGAGCAATCAAAATTTTTATACCATTATCAGAAACAGAATATAATGGCCATTGGCAGGATCCAAACAGTTGCAACTAGAAGGATACAATGATGTTACCAAGCCACACAGGGTACATAAGATTAATGTCTAAGACCAATTGTCTTGTCAAGTTTCCCTAGGTCTTTGTCTTCTGAGGGAACATACAGAGAAACACAAAGGGGCCTGAATTCTTTACTGTCTGAGGGAGGGAACTGCTCTCTCAAAAACTGAAAGTCACACAGTGCCCCAGGAGCCATGGACTCTAACTTGAAAACCTATGATGTATGCCCCTCAAAGCAGCTAGGCCAGGTGAACTCCATGGTTCCCTGAAGGAACCTAGGTAAGTATGTTTCTATTTGGATATAAGTATTAGAGGACTAAAGAAGTGGTAAGAAGATCATGAAATGGGAGGAAAGACTCTTAAAGGAGATCACATTACAGAGGGCCAAACTAGGCAGGGTACGAAGAAGGTGTGAGGATATTAGAATACAGGAAACCAACGTGAAAAAGTGTGAAAACACATATGTGTGGGTGCTCATTTCTGCCTTTTCATGAGACATCATGCCCAAACACAATAACACAGGAGATCGTGGTTCCAAATATAAATTCTGGGCACAAGCATTCAGACTGCAGACTCCCAGACTTATAGACTGGCTACACCTCCATATCAGGTAGACTTCAGCCCAGGATCTATGCTGGCAGATTAACTTCTACATGGAACATTGACGATTTGATGAGTGAGGGAAACACTCACTGGGAATCCATGCAGTGTTTGCCTGCCATTTGCACTTACATTTTGTTTACTCAGAAAATTACTTGCCTAAGGCAGACATAAATGGAATGGGAAAATAGAATTCTCTTTCAATTTGGAATGATTGTGTATGCAGGTAAAATAGCACTTGCTCTTGTAATATATTGACATTTTCTACTTTTAAACCACGATTTTAAATTCCTAATATTCATTTCCTTTTTGTAGTATTTTAGTATATTTTCTTGGTGATTGTTTTATCTATGTCCCTTGGTGAAACTGTTATGCATTTTTCCTTTTCTTTTTGATTATCAGGAAAGAATACAGCTTAGCAAAATTGCCTAAACTATTCTGTTTCTGAAAGGTTTGTCTAAGACTATGTGATGGTTTTCTCCAAGAAATAATTGAGGCCAGTATTTCCTCTCACAAGGGATTTTGAATGTTTTTCATTCAATTCATCCTTGTGGGATATTGATGTTTTCTAGTGTTTGTTTTAATCTTTTTTTTTTTTTTTTTTTGGTTTCTAGAAATTTATTTTCATGGCAGCATACATAATATTTTTGTTGCTTCTCACCCATTACTACATTAGCATAATCTCAGTTTGAACTCATACTATCATTGATTAGAGTATTCTGTCTTTCTTAGGTTATTTTCATTAGAACTTTAATTTTTACTTGTTTTTAAAAGCACATCTTATCATCCCACTTCTTTTCTATTTTTTACTCTTTCATTAATTTCTGCTCTTGTAACCATAGCTAGTCTGTTTTTGTGGGATGCTTTTACATTCAAATGCTTCACTTAGTACAATTTTAGCAATTGCTGTCTTCTTACAATTAAATACAATTTTCCCATTGTCAATTTATTTGTAGCATAGACTTTTTTGATATTTTGATATTTTAGTAGTTGTGACTTGAGTATTTAAGTGTGACTTGAGATCACTTAAGGCAATGATTCTTAGCCTTCATAATTCTGTGACCCTGATACTTTCTAATGTTTTGGTGATGCCCAACCACGAAATTATTTCATTTCTGCTTCATAAGTGTAATTTTCTACTATTTTCAATTATAATATATACATGTCAAATATAATATATACATATTCAGGATATCTGATATGTCACCTCCAAAAGGTTACTTCTCAGTTGACAGCTGCTTAGCATTTTTAATGATATTAAATATATTGAACCTTTATTTTTGTTTTGCTA
>JADRCD010195322.1:0-10543 GCA_019843815.1 Montemys delectorum | reverse complement strand
GTCTGTGAATGCAGAGCCAAGTTTAGGCAGTCTCCTTCCAAACACTTAACCCTTGGCTATGATGCTTCTTAGCTCCCACCACTGCACACTGCCAGGTATGCCCGCATGCTCTGTATTGAAATGAGAGGAAAGACCTTGTTGAACACATTTTTATGGTTTTCATGTTTTACTTCTTTATAGGACTTCAGTATTCTAATATGAAGTATAAACAGATGACAGATACAAATGAAAAAAAAGCATTTTTGAAGGCCATTGGGCAGCAGTTAACATCTATACTTAGCATTTCTCTCTAGTACAGATATGTAAATGATGGAAGGAGTTTGCATCTCAATAAATCTTTATTTCTAAAAGCAGTAAAGTCTTTCTGTCAGTCTCGGAGACCTGAGTTTGATCTCTAGGACTCATATGGTGGAAGGAGAGAACTGAGCGCCATGGCTTCCTCTGGCCTCCTCATACACACTTATATACAAAGAACACACTTTTTTCTTTTTTTTTTAAGCAAGTAATATCCCAAAGGGTTAGGATTTACTGATCCCTGATTTATTGGGATCTCAACAGCTCAGTGGTTCAGAGTAATGTGGAAAGGGCTCGTTGTTCTGCACTGAGTTAAGCACGCCGCTGGTGGAGACTGAATGCCGCTTGCTGGCTGGAGCCGTTCTGTGTTTGGAAAGGAGCACAGAGCTAGGCTGGTTCGTAAGATGAAATAGCTGCTGTTTGAAGTTCTAAACAGAATGAAGAACTGTAATTAGTAAGCCATGGCTCTGAGGAGAGGGGTGTGGGGAGGGGGGCGTGTTTTAATTACAAGACACAAGAAGAATGAACTTTAAAATCTTGCAGTTCAAATGCAACAGCGTAGGGCGGAAGTGGTACCCACCACACATGGATGAGTGTTCACTGTTGAGTTGATCCAACTCAGAGAAAGCCATAGCTCTATCTCACGCTCTTTCCCTGCCACTCCCCTCCAGCCTAGTCCCAACCGACGGGAGGACCGGCCTGTCAGCTTCTACCAGCTGGGGTCCAGCCAGTTTCAGCCCAATGCTGTGTCTTTGGCCAGAGATACTGCAAACCTCACCAAAGACAAGCAGAGGGGCTTCGGGCCCAGCATCTTGCAGAATGAGACCTATGGAGCCATCCTGAGTGGCAGCCCACCCTCCTCCCAGTCAGTACCCCCCAGCACCACCAGCGCACCCCCCCTCCCACCTCGGAATGTTGGCAAAGGTACGTGATTCCGAGTCCCCTACGATACGAATGCATATGGGCCTTGGCTTTGTGAAGTTACATGTGTGGCTGCTGCTCATTCTGAAGCCGCTTTCTGTTTGCTTCCTTAAGGGATTCCGTTAGTTTTAGCATGCCGAAGCAGGAGAGATTCTGCCTGGGTTCTTCCTCGGGCAGAGGAGTACATAGGGTCACGCAGGGCTGCCCCAGGCAGCAGTGATAGGTGGGCCTGCAGCTGGTCAGCTAGGGTGTCCTCTGCTGCCTTCCCATTGTATCCTTCCTAAACTCGCTCCCTTCTCGGTGTCTTGATTATTCCCTTTCTTCTTTCTCAGGGCTAGCTTAAAGCACTGTGACGACTTAGTATCTCTCTAAAATACCTTTGAAATGAAGGAGTAAAAGGTAGTAATTTGGGGAACGGTGCTCAGCCTAATTGTAAAAAACTCAAATGTGTGGGCCCTCCTGATGTCTTAAAGTATAAAAAGCACCACAAAACTACCCCGTTTCTACATAGCAGATCCACTGGACAGGTGATTTTTTTGTTGTTGTTGTTGTTTATTTGTTTGCTTGGTTGTTTTTACAAATACAGAAACACAAACAGTTTGTCTTAGAGTGAAGACCAGCTAGCCACTGTGCTTCATGAAATGGCCAGCAAGTGGGCCTCCTGGCTCGGCCAGGCCTGCCAGCCTTAGGTGAGAGTCTTCAGGCCCTCTATGTCAAGGAAGAAGAGTAGCCTCCACTTGCTGTCCCTGGGCTGTGGCTGCTATGCAGAAAGGCACTGTAAATTGTCCCTTGCAGCAGCTGGGAAGGGGAGGGCAATATGGGATGGTACTGCTATTAAGCAGCTGGAGGACAAACTGGACAGACCACATGTGTCACTGTCCTGCACTCAGGGAGGCCCAAAGAGTTAGCCATAGAGCAGGCCCTGTATCCTCCACTTCCCCCACTCCACCCCCTCACACCCACACCACCGAATCCTAGGGATCATTCATTCTTCCTGGGCTTAATGAGCACTCCCTGTCACCTCCTGCAGACTGTCGTGGGCAGTACAGGGCATTATGGGCATCTCACTGGAGAGATGTGTGAATTCTGAAAGGCCCAGTGTCTCAGAGACTGAGTATCTGAATTGCCAGGAGAAGCTTGTGCTGGCTCTATAAGACCTCATTCCCTCCATTGAGTGGTAGGAAAGGATTGGTCAGCTCCTTATCTTGATTTCTTGTAGTCCTGGAATCCGAGGGATTGCCTTTCCAACTTTTTGCCATAATATCTTTAGCTCCGTATTTTTTGGGGGGTTTTTTCGTTTTTTTTGGTTTTCATTTTCACATGAAGTAAATCGCACCCCTGTCATGCATCTCTCCTGCCCTAGAGTCCTTGCTTGGTGTGAAGATGGAGTTCTCACCCTGAGATACAAACTTACTCACCATAGGGCAAGTTTGAAGGCTCCATCCCAACCCTGGGGCTGGCCTGGGAGGGTGTATCTCCTCACTGCCAGGCCCAGCCCTCCCGTTAGGTATAGGGACACCCCTGTATATCTGAGTAAATGGTGAATGGTGAGAAAGATGGTGACCAGGAAGTGTGGTTACCGTGGGGGTCACCTGAAGCAGCTGGATGGATCATCTGTGCTGATCTCCAGGCAGAGCTATGACAGGAGGCTGGGGGAGAGCCCCGCCCACGGTGTTTAGAGCACTCCCTTCCTCCTGTCCACAGTGGCTGAGAACAGGGTCTCTGTGGCCCACAGTGGGAGGTGATCGAGGGGCACAGATGAGCAGATCTTCCGTAGATCCTGAGTGTAATGCTCAATAGATTTATGGCTATTTATTTTCTTCCGCAACCCACATCTTTAAAATTTCATCAAACTGAAAAGGCCACCAGTGAGCATTCCCTGGAGCACTTTATTTAATATATATATATATATTTTTTGGTCTCACTTTCTCTAGTAGAGAAAAGAGTAAATCTCAGAGCTCTGTTGCTGTTCTAGAAGGCTCATGTTGACCTTTTATGAGTGAGAGGATCAATAACGACGTGTTTTGTTTCTGTTTTTGTTCCGTGTGTGTGCTCTCGTGCCTGTGTGTGCATGTGTGTGTGTGTGTGTATGCATGTGGGTTTAGTTCAGACAGCCACCTCAGCTAACACCCTGTGGAAGACAAACTCTGTAGGTGTGGACGGTATCAGCAGGCAGCGATCTTCGTCAGATCTGCCAGCTGTCCACCCACCGCTGCCCCCTCTTCGAGTGACATCTACCAGTACGTTTTTTTTTCCTCCTTTTTCCTTTCTTGCCAGTGGGCCTTATAAATCTGGAAGACAGGGGCACCATTGGCAGCTGTGGGCTGAACACAGGGACATACCAGATGTTGCCCCTATGGCCCCAACCCTTGCAGCCTCCACCTTAAACCCTCAATCATTCCCTTGCTACCCCTAAAATGACTCACTCTTTATTCTGTCTCGCCAGGTATTTTAACAGCATCCACACTTGAGTTTCTTTGGCTGTGTAGTGATTTGGGAGTGGTCATTTCAGTCATGACCTGACACGATATTTTCAGTGCCAGTGTGCGGTTAGCAGTTCCCAAAGCCGGGAGACAGGCAATACGAAAGGGCTTTTCTCCTGCTGCAGACCCAGACATTTTCCTTGGGTCAGTGACACCAGCCCTCTCTGCTCCCTGCCCTGCCTCAGCCTAAGGAGGAGGGAGTCCTGCATCTCTGGGTCTATTGCTTCCTAGGCCACGGTGCATATGGCTTATGCAGAAAGCAGCTCTAACCCTTCTGAAGGAATTGCCAAGAGGGTAGAAGCCAGCAGCAGTAGCCGCAGCAGGGGCAGTATGTCCCGGAAGCTCTGCACAGGGATTTGGGGCAGGGTCCAGCTGTAGTACACTTAGGTCAAACATCAAGAGGATTCTCAATATGGTGTTGCTGGGCTAATATTCTTTAGACTTTTCCATTAAACTGGAAAAGGGACAAAAGAGAGAGAGAAACCATAAAATAGATCCTTTTTTCCTCCTCCCCATAGCCCTTGTTTTATACATGTCTGTTCCCATCCTGAGACAAGCCACTAACAAGGGCCTCGTGCTGTTTGAGAGACGGGTGGGTGAAGGAAGGCCTAGGCACTTGCCCTCACTCCATTGTTATTGTTCTTAAACAGCTCTGCCCACTTTGTCACTGTGCTTTGCTTCTGTGCTTCAGCCTATTGTCTGTAAAATACAGCTAGTATTATAAACCAACACCTCTGCATTCAGACTGGGAGCCCCATACTAGTGATTGTCACAGTTTATCCTTAGAGTTTACCCCACTACGGGCTAGTGGGGTGTATAGGGCTCTGCCCCTTTCTGGTGGTAGGTGGGTCACTTGATGCAAAAAGAGCCCTGGCCCAAGCATTTTGGGTGCCCCAGGGCAGATAGATGCCAGGCACAAACCTGACCTCAGATTCTGCCTGCTCTGCTGGTTTTGGGGCAGCTCAGCACAGAATCAAGGGCTGGCCCCTACACAGGTTTCTGGCTAAACACACACAGGCCACAGTGTTTGTAGTTTGCCAGAATAGACAAGCTGAGAAGCAGCCATAGGTGTACCCAGAAGAGTGCTAGAGAAGAAAGAAGCCTCCAATAAGAGACGAGGTATGGGACCTAGGGGCTTACTCTCTCTTTCCTTCCCCCTCTTCTCTCCACAGATCCCCTGACCACCACACCACCCCCTCCTGTGGCTAAGACATCAGGAACTCTAGAAGCCATGAACCAGCCAAGCAAGTCCTCCCAACCCGGGACCTCTCAGAGCAAGCCCCCGCCCCTGCCACCCCAGCCGCCCAGCCGCCTGCCTCAGAAGAAGCCAGCTTCCGGGTAACTGTTGCCCCTGCTTGGCCACTCTGCTCCCTAGAAACATTATCTTGACTGTACTGTCCCTCTGCAGTGTCTGTTAGATGTTTCCTATAGACGAAGGCTTTCTCCTTTGTGCACACACTAAAAAAGGATCCAGTTACCTGTTTTGAAGTTATTTAACATTTTTATATTTTATTTTATGTGTATGAGTATTGGTATCAGGAACCGGCTTGGCACATAGCCTCTGAATCCAGTGTTGTCACCCATAAGCAACAGGGACCCTTGCATCTGTTGCCATGGCAATCACATACATTCCCAGAGTCCACTTCCCACCCTTACCTACAAGTGGTTACGACCCAGCTGGGTCCTGGCTTCAGCACCAATGTTGTGTTAGAATCATGGCTCGCATCCAGACAGACCACATCAGGCCAATGCCGTTCCATGTGGCAGAGGTTTATTGTGGAGGGGGGAGGGGGACCTGAGGATGGGGGTGGGAGGAGGATGGAGACAAAGGGAGAAAATAAGGGACGAAGGTCAGGAAGGGTCTGCCTTTTATTTAGTCTGTGACCTAACCACTTACAGGTAAGGGTGAGAAGTGGACTCCAGGAATGTATGCAATTGCCATGGCAACAGATGGAAGGGTCCCTGTTGCTTATGGGTGACATCACTGGATTCAGAGGCAATCTGCCAAGCTGGCTCCTGATACCAACAATGAGTGTTTTGCCTGCTTATATATGTGTGCATTACTTACATATCGAGTGCCTGCGGAGGGAGAAGAGGGTGTCAGATTCCTGGACTGGAGTTAAAGATGGCTATAAGCCACCATATGAGAGCTCAGAATCAAACCCGTGTCCTCTGGAAGAGTAATTGTACTCTGAACCACTGAGCCATCATCTCTTAACCACCCCCCCCCCACACACACACATCTCTAAATCTTTTAATCTATATTTTTTATAGTAGAAATTGTATTTTGTTTGAGAGTTGTCTTAGTTAGGGTTTTACTTCTGTGAACAGACACCATGACCAAGGCAAGTCTTATAAAGGACAACATTTAATTGACGCTGGCTTACAGCTTCAGAGGTTCAGTCTATTATCATCAACATGGGAGCCTGGGAGCATCTAGGCAGGCATGGTACAGATGGAGCTGAGAGTTCTACATCTTCGTCTGAAGGCTGCTAGTGGAAGAGTGACTTCCAGGCAGCTAGGATGAGGGTCTTAAAGCCCATACCCACAGTGACACACCTACTCCAACAAGGCCACACCTTCTAATAGTGCCACTCCCTGGGCTGAGCATATTGAAACTATCACAAGAGTCTTTGCTTTTGTGGCTACACTACTAAGATTGGAGGTCTGTGTGGGAGGAGATGTAGTCAGAGCTACAGATATATGTACATGTACACGAATGTGCCTTTATCTCTTTCTGTATTCTATAGCTTTCTCTGTTGGACCCTGGAGTTCATATCAGTATTTCCAGTCTCACTTGCATAGGTACAGATAGTGCCAGCACCTAAGGTTCTTGAGACACACCCATTTAGCTGTGTGAATGCTTTACAAGTTCTGTTACCAGGATTGCCAGTAGCACAACAGAGCAGCTTGCCTTTGCCATAGCCGAGTCTCCCAGGGTGAGAGTGTCGTATATAGTAGAGGGGCTGGTGTCATGGAGGTCTCCCCACTCCATGGACTTGGTTAGCTGTTGCAACACCTCTTCTGGGCTGCTGACCACAGCATCGACACACCTATGATCTCTTCAGGTGGTGTGACTTCCTCAAGACATGAGGCCTGGACCTAATAAGACAGGTCCCTCCAAGCAAGCCAGGCCCTGGGAACTAGCCAGAGTTATTGCATGAGTGGTGCTGGACACTAGGCCTGAATGCATAGAGGGTTCCAGTGGGACACGGGACAGCCAGAGTGTGCATTTTAATGTTGCTTCCCCACACTTGCTACTCCCTTGCTCAGAGATGAGAACCCTGCTCCTATGCTCAGTAACCCAGTTGCCCCTTCCTGTGAACACTCTCCTGGTTCTGCCTCTACCCATCGAGAAGCTGAAGCCTTCTTTCCCTCTCGGACCAAGTCCAGTTCCAGTACCCACACTTAGCCATGCAGCCCTGGCCCCCATCCAGGCCAGGTGTCCCTGCTCTGTCTTTGACCCCTTGTCTCATCCAGGTTGGATCTTTAGTCTGGTCACTAGACCACTCAGTCCTACCCCCAGCCTGACCTTTGCCCTGCCGGGCTCTGACAAACCTCTCTGTTCAAATGCATGAAGCCCCACACCCTGTCACTTTCAATATAATTCCCTGGTCTCATCTGTCAGACCGAGGTGACCTTTCCTTTAAATGTGTCATCTGATTTTTATCAAATAACACAGCTGTTCTGACAACCCCACCTGATCCCAGAGGTCAAATCCAGGTACATGTTCCCAGTTGAACCCGAGCCCCAAGGCCCTGTGTCCTTCTGACTCTCCCCTTGTTATCCTTTGGACCAAAGTCAGTTTTGAAGATGGTGGTAGGGACAGCTGGCTTCTCATATGGTTCACCAAAGCCAGCCTGGTGGCACTGCCATCTAGAGGCAAGGCTGGGAGCACAGTCCCCAGCTGGGCTGAACACTGTAGCCAGGGAGTGGGGTTTTCTTATTAGCTAGCATTCTGTCACCAGCGTCTTCAATTCCTCTGTTGTTTCTCTGCCCGGTTTAAAAATATGCTTGCTGAGAAGTTTTCTCGATTTCTTTCTTTTCTTTTCTTTTTAAGATTTATTTGTTTTATATATGTGAGTACAGCGTCTCTGTTTTCAGACACACCAGAAGAGGGCATCAGATCCCATTACAGATGGTTGTGAGCTACCATGTGGCTGCTGGGAATTGACTCAGGACCTCTGGAAGAGCAGTCAGTGTTCTTAACCTCTAAGCTATCTCTCCAGCCCCGATCTGTTTCTTAAAATTTCGATTTTCATAGTAAAATCAAACTCTTTTTATAACATCTGGGTTTTGTTCCATGGGAGTTTTATTTCTCATTTCATAAGGGCTGAATAATTTGGGAGAGAAGTGGGCTCACTCTTTCTTTGCTGGCTTCTGGGGTTTCAGCCTCTGTGTAGTTGTAGCGTTTCCTTTAAGTGCCCGTGTGCCCTCTCTTCCTGCCTCAGGTTAGACGGTTAACACTGACTAGCAGACTGCACTTGGCTCTTTCCTCACTGTAACAAATAGCCAAGAGAAACAGTCTGAAAGAAGAAAGGTTTGTCTTGGTTCACAGTTCTTGCCACGGGCCATTTGGCTCCATTACAATCTGCCTCTGGAAAAGACAAGAACATCAATGGTGTCATGGGCAAAACTATTTACCTCACAGCAGCAGGAAGCAGAGTAGAGAATGGGCCAGAGACATGTTAGGTCCTTGAAAGGCATGACCCTGCTGATCCTGTCTCCTGCTTGCTGTTCCCCTTTAATAATCCTACCAGATTTTGACTCCATCACTGGGTGAACTCACTTCCCAAAAGTACATCACCTGGTAGCTGACGTCTAAGCATGAGAACCTTTTGGGGGAACATTTCATATCCAGACCCAACAATAGGTTCCCCTGAGGGAGCGGGGCTGTTTCCCTATAGAACTCTGAGTCTGAGTGATTCTCCCATCCTTGGACAACTCAGGTTCACAGTGTCTGCCTAAAAGGTGTATGAATTTTGGGAATCACATTAAAATTAATCTTATATTTGGTCCCCCTGCTTTTGAGATGTTCCTGCCAGCTGCCCCTGGTGTCCTTGGGTGAGATGTCCTGCCCTGGGCCCTCCCTGGAATGGAAGCTCTCTTCAGTATGCTGGGGAGGTGTACCTGGGAGTCCAGAGATTTGTCAGCTCCTGACATAGCTTTGGGGGGAGGGGGGTCTTGTCGTTTATTCGTGGTGAATCCTCTTGCTCATTGCATGGTCTGCCCTATCTCCCACTTCCAGAGGTCCTTAGCCCGACAGGGATATTATCATATACCTGGGACTATTCAGGGCTTTCATTACACTTATGTTGGAATCTCCTGCTTGGTCATCTAGGTTCGTTATAATTTATCCTGACGTTTCCAGCTTCTAAAGTTCTTTCCTTTCCAGTTCTTTTGTTTGAATTTTCATTTCTAATTGTTTTGCTTGGGACGTGTATTTTCAATATGCTATTCCTCCTTCCTCCCTCCTCCCTCTCCCCTCCTCCCTTCTTCCTTCTTCCTCACCTCTCTCTCTCTCTCTCTCTCTTCCCACATCCTACTTCCTTTATGATACTGGGGATGGAACCCAGAGCTTTGTACCTTGTAGCAGAATCAACAACACCTTCTATGAATGTACTCCTCGCTGAGCGACAGCTCCAGGCCACGGTCTCACATTTTGAAATGTCGCATGTACTACTTTCTCAAGACATCCTTTTAGAGCCAAAGTACACATCCGCATCGTACTGTTGGTAAACGGTGATTTGATTAAGGTTGGTTGCTGGGTTATGCCATCACAAGTATGTTCCCAAGCCCCTGTGCTAGACAGCCATGGACTGGGTCTCCTCCTCTTGTAACGCTCTTGGATTCTCTTGCTTTTTAAGGTACCAGGTCATCTCTTAAAATTCTGGACAAGAAACAGTGGACTCTTGGCACTCTCCAGGCAGATGAGAGCAATGGTACTTTCCAGCAAGCACCAGCTCCAATGTCCTCCTCCTTCCTGTCCACTTCCCCTGGGCTCACAAAAGCCAAGCCAGGACTCTGGATGTCCAGTGCCATCTGGTTTTAATCCAACTGAAAGGGGAGGTGTGCGGTGACAAAGCAGATGATGTTAGGGTGTGGCTTGTCTAGGACAGGTTTGGGTGAATAGACCCAGGTTGCCACCTCCATGTAAAGGAAGACGTGGTGTATAGTCTTTGTAAAAGAACCGCCACCGCCGTCGCCACTGCCGCTGCCACCACCATCACCCACTGCCAATTATTTTGAACATAATATAAATCTGTCATTTCATATTTGTTCTTTTAGAGCAAGAGACAGCAAGAGCAGGCCCACAGGCAAGCTGCCACCGCTGCTTATGTCCATGAGTCACAAGCTGTCAGTGGGTTTTGTACTTATACGTGGTGGGTGAAATTTTCAGTTGAGAGTCTTTCCTGCCATGTGAAATTCCCAGAACTTAAGATTTTAGTACCTCCATCTTAGTTTCTCTTCTCTTGCTATGAAGAGACACTGTGACAAGGCAACTTATAAAAGAAGGAGTTTATTGGGGCTCACAGTTCCATAGTCAGAGTCCATGATCATCAGGGTGGAGAGCTTGGCAGCAGGTAGCCAGGCATGGCCCTGGAGCAATAGCTGAGAGCTTACATCCTGATCCACTGGCACAAGGCAGAGGGAGAACTAACTGGGGATAGAATGGACTTTTGAAGCCTTAAGGGCCCCCTTCAGTGACACAATTCCTTCCAAAGGCCACACCTCCCAGTCCTTCCTAAACAGTCCAACCAACTGGGGACCAACTATTCAAATATATTAGCCTATAGGGGCCATTCTCATTCAAACCACCATACTTGTAAGTGAAGTTTCCTTGG
>JADRCD010195320.1:0-17342 GCA_019843815.1 Montemys delectorum | reverse complement strand
GAGCGAGTGGGGCCGGAGGGAGCAGCCTTCTGTACAGCTCCACTATACTCATACACATTAAAAACATAAATAAATAAATCTAGAAAGAAAGAAAAGGAAGGAAGGAAGGAAGGAAGGAAGGAAGGGAGGGAGGGAGGGAGGGAGAAAAAGAAACCCATATAACAAATAACAACTAGGCTGGCGGAAGAGATGACAGCAAGTTAGTAGCACTTGCTGTTCCTCTAGAGGACTGGCGATCAGTTCCCAGCACCCACATCAGATTGCTCACAACTGCTTCTAACTCTAGTTCTGGGGGACCTCCTGGCCTCCATAGGCACCCACACCTGTCGGGCTGTGGGCTTCGTGTCTGCGCCCCCCAAACCACTCTCCACCCCCAACCTCCACAAACCGCTCAGGGGAGGCAGCGCAACACAGTCAGTGATAGGGCTTCCAGCCAGTTCTCCCGGATGGGAAACAGCAGGGGCTGGGAGACGAGGCTGGGAACTACGGGGAGTTGGGAACAGGATCCGAGGGTCTGTGTTTTACCTATGCTCTAGGTAGAAGGGGGATAGCTGAGCACAGGACCAGGCAATCCAGTCCTGGAACTCACTCTGTAGACCAGGCTGGCCTCGAACTCAGAAATCTGCCTGCCTCTGCCTCCCAAGTGCTGGGGTTAAAGGTGTGTGCCTCCACTGCCCAGCCCAGTTTGGTTCCAAGTGAGTGTGGAGAGTACAGAGGGGCTGGAAGAGAGAAGGCCTACTCTGGGAGATTTGGGCGGGGCTCTTTATGACAAAGGCCCCCCTCCCCAGCTATCCTTGATGAAGGAGCCTGTCCTTGCTTGTCCAAACTGCTTTATTTGATGTTGGATGTAAATGCATACATCTTACTTGGTGAACCGGGATTAAATACCTTTTGTGAGAAGGGATGCCCAGGAAGGGAGGCTCATTGGCTAAACACTCAGGGCCTATCTAGACACCTCATTAGCATGGAGAACTCCTGGTTTTTATGCTATGTGACTGATTGTCATGGTCCTCTCAGTGGGGTGTCATGGTTAAGTGTTCTAGATCAGGTAGTTTGGCAGGGACCTGGGCTCATGCCTACCATTCTCAAATTTGAGATTTCCCAGAGTTTAGGCTGGCTCACCCTTACCAGTTTTTCTGTCTGGTAGCATGGTCTGCTTACCTCAGACACACCCATGAAGCACATACGTTCACCCAGACACTTTTAAAAATATATCTTTAAAGTATACAGGAAGGTGTGACAGGTTCTATTCAAGAACTCCAGCATTGTGGTTTTTTGCTTACACACTGGACCAATCTTCAGTACACGGACTTGATGAGTGTTTGGAAGACTAAAAGTGTCTGAAGTCTGATAATACCTACCTACCAAAGCACCTTTCCCAGGAGTGCCTGCTCACTGGCCTCTTCACTCCGGGGCTGGTGCCAGCCAACTTTGGGGACACAAGCTGATCATGCAGGGGGAGGAGGGTGTACCACAGACCATCCACCTGGTGCCCCCCTCAGTTCTCATGCTAGCACACCACATCATGAAAAGGCAAGTTGGGGCAGGCCAGCAAAGTTTATCTATCGGATGGTTAGATAGATGGTGGCAGATACTACAAACCATGAAGCTGGTCTGGATGGAAAGCAGGAAATGCCCTGCCCTGTTAAATTCTCTCTTCCATTTTGCTGCCAGGGCTGATCTGCAGCCTGGAGCTGATTTGCAGAAGGCTCACCCTCTCAGATGCTTCTTGCCTCCGGCAGGGAGGAGTCTGCAGACAGGGTCATCCACGGTGTCTTTAAGGGCACCGCTGCCTTGGCACCGCAGATGCAGCCTTGAGACTTTCCATTGCTAACTCTCCCATCACAAGGGTCAAAACTCCTTCCACCCTCAGAATAAGAGAATGATCTTTGTGTGTCTGTGGGAGGACACACTGTCAGCATCACCCCCACTGTGTGCCTGTGGGGTCACATGTCAGCATCACCCCCACTGTGTGCCTGTGGGGGACACATGTCAGCATGACCCCCACTGGGTGCCTGTGGGGGGACACAAATGTCAGCATCACCCCCACTGTGTGCCTGTGGGCACAAATGTCAGCATCACCCCCACTGTGTGCCTGTGGGGGGACACATGTCAGCATCACCCCCACTTTTGAGCCACTGGTATCTTAGGATAGTGACCTGGGGCATAGCTCCAGGCTATTCCTTCAAGTCATTTGTCTTTGCCATCACTGTCCTCTGGGACACCATTTCCCTGTCCCACCTAGACAAGCAGAGCTCTGTATTCACACAGCATGGTTACTTCTCCCCCCTTCTGTGATACTTGGTGCTCGCTGAGCACAGGTTCCTTCCCTGGCTCACATGCCCATTGCCTTACTTAATAAGTTTTTTTTTTTTTTTTCAATAACCCCCATTGGTTAGGTCAGAAAGTGGACTCCTGCAAAAGCCTTGGCTTGATACCCCTTGCCCCAACGTGGAAGATGGCAGAGCCAGGACGTACGCCAATCCTGGCAGCTTGGCTCCCAGACCAAGCAGCCTGCCCTAGATTTAAGGATCTCGTATTGAACATTTTAAAGACTCCATCCTGTCATCCACAGCTTCCTATGGTTTCCATGGTGCCTGCAGACCAGTGACCAGCAGCACCTGGAAGCCACACAGGGACTGAGGGATAGAGCCGCAGAAAGCCCCCTCCCCCTGCTTTCTAGCACCCTCACACCCTGTGTCTAAGTCTTCCTAGTCAAGGAGCTTGAGGCCATCCCACACCCCTCATGGGGCCTGCGTGGGCCTCCGGTTGACTGAATTTTAGCTGAAAGCTTGGAAAATGCATCCTCCCAACCCCCACGCCCCACCCCACTAGAAAATAATGTGGAGGGAATCAGAATACAGGCTTTTAACATGCTCACACACTTCGTTTATAATAGGTGATTCTATTTCATCTTCAGGCCGGCAATTTTGTTATTAGCTTCATTGAAAATTCTTTTACCTGCTGGGGCAGTAGCTTGCCTGTTAAGGTCACTGAAAGCTCGGGACCGTAGTAGTTCAGATCCCTGGAAACCCTTGTTGATTCTGGGTGACATGGTGACCTACCTGCTATTCCAGCCCAGGCAGGTGGGGGCAGAAGGTCCCTAGAGTAAGCTAGCTACACTACCACGTGGGCAGCTCTGGTTTGGAGACACCCTGCCTCCAAGCATAAAGCGGAGGAGTCACAAAGCAAATGAGGATGATTTCCAGTGTCAACCCCCAGCGTCACACTCACACATGCTTGCTCACATGTGCCCCATGCCCCAAATACACACACACACACACACACACACACACACACACAGAAATTAAAGACAACATAAAATTGTTTTATTAAAAGGAAATCCACACGACATAAAATCAAGCATTTTACAGAGTCGAGTGACAGTACTTAGTGCTGGAAGACATCAGAGTCCCCAAGAGTGCTGTAGGCATCAGGTGGTTTCCCCAGGCCCCTCACCCTAGCTTCAGTAACCCCAGCTATGCTGTGCTGGTCTTAACAGACTCTAGCAACATGCACACATCACTGTGTGGCCTGTGTCTACCTCTGCCTATTCCACCTGGCATGTTTTTCAGGGTCAGCTTGACACATGTCGGCAGGCCCTTCCTTTCCATAGCTGAGTACTATCCCAGTGTATGGGAGCCCACTCTGTTTACCCACTCTCCCGACATGGACACTTGGGAGTGAACTCTGTCAGTCTGCTTGTTGCAGCTTGTTCTGCCTCATTCCAGTACCTAAGAACGGGATTGTTGGGTCAGAGAATAGTTCTTCATTTAACTTTCTGAGCAATCTTGGTTTTTTAAAGCAAAAGGCTCAAAGAAACCTTGAGGTGTCCAAGGTCACATGACAAATGAGTAAACCCCACCAGCCAGGGCTTACCTAGCTATCACAGAGTCCATTCATTCACTCAACAAACATTTCCAGCTAGCCAAAGGAAGCCACTAAGGTGGATTTCACAACACATGGAAACTATACGAATCAAAATGGGGCTGCCTTAAAGCTGTAGCAGGAGCCTGCCTCCACACAAATTCCTCTAAGTATGCTCTTTGAGCGCTTGAGCTGATTGGACACCGCCTCTCCTGTCTTGCATGTATTTTACAGTCCTTGTGGGGATTTCTCTCGTTTAACAGAAGCAAAAAGACCACTTGCGGTTCCCAGCATCCTTCACCTCTTTTCTGCGTGGTGGACCTGGGGTGGGTTCCCACTTGGGGCTGTGGTACTGATCTTAACTGTCTACTGATGGCACAGAGCTTAACGGGTTAAATAAGAACCAGGAAGAGGGAGTAGGGGTCTGGGGTCAGGCAGGAGGAAGGAGGGGTGGGGCTTGAACAAAGGGGAGCATCGTCCGCGCCCGCCCCCCAAGTCTTGCTGCAGAGCCTGATGGCTGGGGATCAGCTGCCCCACTCCCGCCTCCCTCCCGACCCCGCCCTCTGCCGAGCCCTCTGTGCGTGACTGAGCTCACCTCCGCACCCTCGCGGCGACGCCACCGCGCTCCGCCAATGGGACGCGGCTGTGCGGGTCTGCCCACCCGTGGAAAATTTCGTGCTCTTCACCGCAGCCCCTGAGGAGCATTGGGTTGCAATCGTGGGACGCCCGCCCAGCCTGGCCTGATTATTGATTTAGGACCCAAACCGCGCTGCTCTTCCACTTCTAGAACAGCAGTTTTGTGAGCAAAAATCCTTGAGACAGCGGTGGTGTGTGTCTGCGGAGTGGGTGGGTGGGGGCAGTGGGGGCTTTCTCCTTGTGTATATTACAAACGCCGGTTCTCACCGCGCCCACTTATGCTATAAATCCTGCCCGTGACTGTCTCCTCCTGCACTCAACCCAAACTCCTGGGTGGGACACTGTATGTAGTGGGAATAAAGAACAGGGTGTCTTCTTTGACCCGCCCACCATGGGACCACGGTGGGGTCTAGACAGAAGGGTCGAATTTGCAAAGATGTGGGACAACAATGAAGAGTTCCAGTCTTGTGATTCAGACAGGCATAGAAAATTCCATGGCCACTGAGAAGGGTCATGCTGGCCAGAGCGAGGAGTGGGTGTTGGGTGTGTGTGGAGGAGACTGGGAGCTTGCCATGGGAGGAAGGGGAGGTGCCAGAACACTAAGGCTGTGTGACCAAGTTAAGTCCGCAAATTATGTCAACCAGGGCCCTGGACCTGTTTCTGCCCTTCGAACCAGGAGATAACCCGGAAAACAGGACCCCTTGTCCCAGGAGCTGCTGCCAAGAGGGAAAAGCAGAGGTTTCTCCCTGGAACAGAGCGCAGGGGCGGAGAGCAGTGACAGCCATCCTTAGAGAAGGTGGGAGAGAGAAACAAGGACGAAAATACACAGGTGTGCTGCTTCTTGGAGCTAAGCGTCTCTTGAAGAACAGATAGACAGAGGAGGGAGAGATACACACCCATAAAGAACCACAAAGCCCGGAGGTAGAGACCGAGGCTCAGAATAGCAGCCGGGAACTAGGGCAAAGGCAGGTGCTTCGGCAGGCTAGGGACGCTGCTGATGTCTAGGCACAAGAGGCCTCAGCCCTTGGAACGTCCTGTGCATCTTTCTCGGCTCTCCTCTCCATAGCAACATAGAAACTAGAACCTCAGTACCCTCCCCATTCCCCTAAAGGCAGCCATAAAATCTAGAAATACAAATCCAATCATCCTCCCATCTGTTTGGGTAAAAGCTAGCCATAAATTCTCCATGTCTGAGAATGGATCCTACCATCTCATTCCAAAGGGCTCACACAATTCTTAGATGGGCAGGAAGAGTCAGGATCGACCTTGTTGTGCTCTGGGACCATCTTGTTGGGGTCCAGGAGTTGCCTCACTAACCACAGGAACATCGATCTTAGTTAAACAGGAATGGTTTCTTGAATGAACACCCCAAGACTGATCGATTAGGACAACAGCTTAAAGCTGTGCGCTGGACATTTCTCAGGGGCAGCTTATAAAGGCTAAAACTGGGGAAACCACAGTGAACTCATGCACAGGTGCTAGAAGTGCTGCTCAGTGGTCAGCCCTGACATAAGCCATTTAGACATAATTCATATTGACCTTTAATTCAATGAGTTTGAGGTAAAGCTTAGAGTTGTGGAATTTTTTTATGATTAACAAACCTCAGAACATATAGAACATAACAGGGTATGTGGTCAGCATGACCCTGCTCTGAGTCAAGTTATTTTTCTGTGTCAGTGACTGGCAGGCATACTGCCTCATGGCAGGCATGGAACAAAATGGCTACAGCTATGCTGGGGTGGGGCAGGCCTCAACAATCCTCATTAGATTTTATCCTGTGCAGAATCATATTTCTACATGGATGTTGGCTCTTCATTGAAAGGATCAAAGAAAAATAAAAATGAAGTCGGCAGCCATTATCAGTAAGGTCTCAGAGCAGAAATTTGAACTGGGCTGCAAGCGTGTCTGGTCTTGATGCCATTTGAGCTTTGGAACACTGTTAACCCCTTCTGGCCTTCTGCACACTAGGTTACCTGGGCCAATCCCTTCTTCCAAGCCTTAACTTCCATTCACAATTCCAACAAATCCAGTGACTGTCAACTCAGGCTCCAAGTCATAAATCCAGAGGCCACTTTGTAGAGAGTCAGGCATTCTCACCCTGGATGTGATTCCTGGATGTGACCATGACCAGAATATGCCTTGCTCTTAATTAGACTTTATCCTAGGTTGACAAGACTAAGCTCAAAAATACAGTTTTTCTTGGGGTCCTGTTTGAACATCTGACCCCAGCTCACCCAGTTTTTGGTTTGGTGAGGTAGTGGCCCCTTTTGCATGTGGAACCTTGCTGGAGGGACCAAGCAAGCAGCAGTGGCTTCGAGGTGTTAGGTTTTCTGTCCCTGCCCCACTTCCTGCTCGCTCTGCTTCCTGAGCAGGAGGCAGTGTGATCAGCCCACTTCTTAGCCAGCCTGCCTAGTGGAATGTCTTCCTTGAGAGGATGGACTTAACCCTGACTCCGCAGCTATGAGCCAAGACAACCCTTCCGCCCTCCCTTAGGTCCTGTAAAACTGTAATGAGATAAATCTCCTCCACTTTTCCCTTGTCAGTCTTCCCCCTCGTTAGTCCTACATTAGTAACAAAATCCAGCCCAGGGAGAGACGTAGGCCCTCAGGTTCCCACGGTGATCCAGGGAAGGGCTGGGGAACCTCACCTCTCTGAATTTTGGTTTTCACATCTATGGAGTCAGATTGCTTTCATTCCTGCCTCATTTACAAACCAGAGTCACATGTGAAACTAAAACTAAATGATACTTTTGCACAGCATTTGCAGTGTAGAGAAATATGTGGAGGGCAATTTATGGGAAATAGACGCCATTTTAGTCAATTAAGTTAAAGCAAGCGCTACAACAAAATTATTCAACCAGTACTTGTTTTTATGTATCTGATACATATTTGTTAAGCTTCCCGGTGTCAAGCAATAGTCCTCCACACAAAAGCTCTGACCCTCGGGAAACTCACATTCTCTTTGGGGGAGATGGATGGTAACATAGTAGGAAAAGTATAGTATTTTAAGGTGGGGTCAGGAAGGTGGAGAAAAACAAAGAATAAAAAAGGGAGGGGAACGTGGGAGGGTGGGAATGGTTTTTATTAGTGTGGTGAGGAAGGTGGTCTTTGAGCAGTTTCTTTTTCTTGCTATGATAAAACATTTTGACCAAAAATCATGTAGTAGAGGAAGGGGTGATTTGGCTTACAGGTTATAGTTCATCATTGCAGGAAAAAAATCAAGGCAGAAACTTAAAATCCCACATGCATGGTTCAGAGGAGAAAGAGGATGGATGGATAGATCTTTGCTTCCTTTAACTTTGCCCTGTCTTTTTTTTTTTTTTTTTTTTTTTTTTTTTGGTTTTTCAAGACAGGGTTTCTCTGTGTAGCCCTGGCTGTCCTGGAACTCACTCTGTAGACCAGGCTGGCCTCGAACTCAGAGATCCGCCTGCCTCTGCCTCCGCCTGCCTCTGCCTCCCGAGTGCTGGGATTAAGGACGTGCACCACCACTGCCCAGCACTTTCCCGTCTTATTTGTTCAGGACCCCTGCCTAGAGAATGGTGCCACCCACTGTGGGCTGTGTCTTCCTTCATCAATCACTAATCAAAACCATCCCCACATACATGCCCATAGGCTAACTAGATTTAGATAGCTCATTTCTCATATGAGCTATCAGGTGATTCTAGGTTCTGGGAAGTTGATAACTAAAACTAACCACTACATCCCACAGTAGGTACAATGGTGCGTCCTGTGGGTCTCGAGGGAGGAACATCTCAAGAGTGGAAGGTCTCCTGACCAATGTCTGAGGTGGGGCTGTGGTCCTTCCAGTTGATGGAACAATATGAGTACTGTTGCTGGGAAGGTGTAAGTGTAGTGGTCCTGGTGAGAAGGAGCACATGCGAAAGAGACACCTTTGACCTTTGCTTTGGCTGTCAGACTATTGAGACAAGGGACCCAAGACCTTTGAGTTTCTCTTTGGAGTCTCAGGGTGGGAGAAGGGAAAACTTGAATCCGAGTACCAGCTGAAGGAGGAACGTGTTTTCTAGAAGAGATACCATACAGCTGTGACAATTTGTCCCAGACCCAGTGTGTCCAGATGTGGCAGACAGCACTTTGACCAGGACTGTGTTGCTAGGGATACATGTTGACCTTAATTTACTTTAAAGATGTATTTGTTTTTATATGTGTGTTTTGCTTGCTTGTATGTATATGTACCACATGCATGCCTGGTGCCCTCGGAGGCCAGAATAAGGCATCAGATCACCTGGAACTGAATGGGGTCCTCTGCAAGAGCAACAAGTGCCCTTAACCACTGAACCATCACTCCAGCCGCTTGGCCTGTGTCAGCACGAAGAAGATGGGTTTAGGGTGGCTGGGGACCACTTTGTGTGTTCCTCTTTCTACCTGGCAACACTGGTATCTTTTTCCTTTTTCTTTTTTCTTTTGTTGGTGTTCACAGACTTCATTTCCATTAATCATGTTTTTTTTTCTTTTTCTTTTTTCTTTTTTTTTTTTTAGAGAAATGTCCTTGTTTAATGGTAAAGCTCAGCACACTCCAGCACCAGGACTGGCATGGAGTCGAAGCAGCAGGGATGGCCCGGTGACCCCATGGAGCCTCACATGGCGAAGAGGATGAGGAAGGCGACCATCAAACAGAAGAGTCCCATGGCCTCAGACAGGGCAAAGCCCAGAATGGCATAGGAGAAGAGCTGCTGCTTGAGAGATGGGTTCCTGACATAGCCAATAATCAAGCTACCAAACACTGTGCCAATGCCAGCCCCTCATCCAGCCACACCAACTGTGGCAGCCCCAGCACCAATAAACTTGGCTGTTGTGTCGATGTCCCTGGAAATGACACTGGTCTGGAACTCCCTTCGGGCCACCTGGAGAGGGGAGCTGCTGCAGGAAGGCTGCTTAGATGGGGCCTCTGGTCTACTCAGGAGGGAGGCAGACACAGGCCTGATTAGACCCCTAGTACAGGAGCAGATCAGAACTGGAGAAATGAGCAGTGCCTTGCTGGTCTGCATTTTTCAATCTCAGCGCTCAGCTCCCCCATCCACGTTTTTTTATTTTTTTTCTTTTTTTTCTTTTTCCCTTTAGATCACTTTTTTTTTTTAAAGATTTAGTTTATTTATTATATGTAAGTAAACTGTAGCTGTCTTCAGACACCCCAGAAGAGAGTGTCAGATCCCATTATGGATGGTTGTGAGCCATCATGTGGTTGCTGGGATTTGAACTCATGACCTTCGGGAGAGCAGTCGGTGCTCTTAACCACTGAGCCATCTCTCCAGCCCTTTGTTTTTGTTTTTTGTTTGTTTGTTTGTTTTTTGTTTTTTTCGAGACAGAGTTTCTCTGTGTAGCCCTGGCTGTCCTGGAACTCACTCTGTAGACCAGGCTGGCCTCGAACTCAGAAATCCGCCTGCCTCTGCCTCCCGAGTGCTGGGATTAAGGGCGTGCGCCACCACTGCCCAGCGGCAATCATGTTCTTAATCAGTCGTGTGTGTGTGTGTGTGTGTGTGTGTGTGTGTGTGTTCATGTGTGTGCATGCATGTGTGAGTGTGCGTGTGTGTACGTGCATGCATGTGTGTGTGTAAGCGCGTGCGTGTGTGTGTCTGTGTGTGTGTGTGTGTGTGCACGTGCATGCATGTGTGTGTGCATGCACGTGCGTGTGTGTGTCTGTGTGTGTGTGTGTGTGTGTGTGTGTGTGTGTGTGTGTGTGTGTTGCTGAGGCTGGCTCATCAGGGTGCCAGTACTGCCTTAGTTCTGACCCTAACAACTCTCGTGACATGAACAGGTATTTATTGAAGACTTGCTACAGCTTTCAGGTTGTACTGGACCAGCAGTTCTCAGCTTGTGGGTCGTGACCCCTTTGAGGTTAAAGGACCCTTATCACAGAGGTCGTACACCAGATGTGCTACATATCAAATATTTCCATTACAATTCAGATATTGTAATGGAAATTACAGATAACTTTGTGGTTGGGGGTCACCACAAGATGAGGAGCTGTGTTAAGAGTCACAGTAGTGGAAGGGTTTGAAAATCACTGTGCTGGAGCTCTCTGTGACAGAGAACAGTGGCTCTAAGGAGGCCAAAAGCAACGAGGGCCCAGTATCCACTGTTTCATCACTTGCTGCCCTCTGTGGAGAAGCCTTGAAGCAGAAGGACTTCTGGAGCTTGTGGACCTGTGTGATGCCCCAGGTCTTGCTGCTATCCGAGGAGACGGACGCTCCATGCTGCTGTGCAGACAGGCAGTGACTCAGGTGGAGGGAGGGGGTGGACGACACACTGTAACTAAATAAGATCCCCTCTGTCGAGACCAGAGAGACCCAGAATTGCCTGAGTTGGCTGCTCACATCATGAGCTCTTGTACATGATCATCTAGCCACAGGGTCATAAAAAGGCCCATTGAAGATGTAAGCAAGCCTGCTGGATGCATTGTGGAATGCCTTCCCCTGGGAAGTTAAAACAAAACCAGACTCTGGTATCCTGGCTTCAGCCTCACTTCTGTCATAGGCCAGTCAAGAAGGTCGGGCTGGGGCCTGATCACAGCCATCTCCTATGTCAGGAGCCAGTTTCCTTTGTAGGTCTCTGGCCTTCCTTGGTCGGGTGATTCTAAACCCTTTCAACTCTGCCAGGCAGGGAGGGTGCATGGGAATAGACAAGTTAGAAGTCAACTTGAAGTTCCCATAAAGCTTGGCCACCCAAGCTGGTGGGCCCAGGGTTCCTCTTATCCCTTTGCTCCCTACGGCCTCTGAGTAATTGTGTTTTCATTTAGGGAACTGGGATTCCCTCCCAGCCTTAGACTTCAGGTTCTAGAATAATGTTTGACTTCAGCAGACAGGCCCAAGCAAGTCCTGTGACCTGCAGGGACTCAGCTATGCCCACTTGAGGCTCTGTGAAACCAGGACAACACTGTGTACTCCTTTTGTGGTACAGTGGAAGCTGGACTGCTCCTGGATGAGAGGTGCAGAGTGAGCAGGCTTTGCTCTGCCTAGGAAATCACACCTGCCCTGTCTCTGCCTGTACCTCGGAGACGTTTTTATATTGAGGGCTCTTTAAAAAAATTTTTTTTTGTCATAATAAGAAACGTTACCTAGGCTTCCTTTTAAAAATTTTTGAACATACAAATAACATATATGTTATTCTCAAACTCCTGGCATGTTTTGCTTGGTGGGTTTTACACAATACAGTGCCCACTTACTGTAGGTCACAGCCCAGTTAACTGTAGTGTGGAGCATCTTCTCACACATCAGGGGGGCTTTGTTTTTCATTTTTATTGTATGTTCCTTTACTCGCCACATGCACACGCCCATGGAGTTCCCTGTAGGTGTGCATCGTTTTTTGTTGTGCTTAACCTGTGCCTCTGTGGGTCACTCTGTCCTTCTTCACAAGGTCCAGGATTTTGTTTTTGCACAGGGTAAATGCTGAGTCAAAGGGCAAATGCATCTCCATGGGACAGATGTTACTCTCTACCCTCTACAGGAGATGCCAACCAGGCCCTCTGTGGCACTGTATGAGAGTGCTGCAATTCCACCCAGGATTAAAAAGGATGCTTTTCAAATTTTTGGATTTTTGTAAAAAAAACCACACACACACATATATATGTGTACATATGTATATATAATGTATAATATATATGTATATGTGTATGTATGTATAGATATATGTATATGTGTATACATGTGTATATATATACATTCTTATATGTATGTATACACACACATTCATATATATATATATATATATATATATATATATATATATATATATATTGTCTGGCGCAGTCCCCAACCAGCAGGGAGGCAAATGCAAGACAACCAGGTTCCTTCTCAAGGCAGTTTAATCAGGAGTTGCGTCTTTCCAGGCAGTGACTCTGACTCCACCTGGGTTCGGGCTTATAAGTACTAGTGCATGCCAATCATCGAAAACCACGTACCATCTCTCCATAGGTCCCTGTTCGGTCACCAGATCTTGCCAGACAATCGCGCCACCTCATGCCCAAATAAGGAGTTGTTTACCATGGAGAGCGCTCGCTGTTGGACTAGCGGAAGGCGGAGACCGGCACCATTTTAAGGCGCGGCATGACGCAGCTCTCCACAGTTCCCCCTTTTTTATTTTGAAATAGAACAGGTGAGGGTAGTGATCTGAGCCTCTGTAAATTGGGACATTGTAATGGGGTTTCATAGGCCTCCTCAGCCCAATCTACCCCATACCCACCCGGTGCTGATTTTTTCAGAGGCGGGTAACATTTGGAAGAGAAGGGGAGAGGGCAGCACCAACCCGCACAGATCAGACATGCCCTCCTTGAGAGTGCCAACCGCTCACAGCATCTCCCAAGTGCAGTGCTCATGCTTTGCAACCTGAACGTGATGAGGTCAAGCTTTTATGGCTGCAAGCCAAGCTTGAGGGGACTGTCCAGCCTCTAAGGCATAAAAGGCTCGTGTCATTATGGCAAGATCGGCTTTTCGGGTTTGGGCCATACAGCAGAGACAACACAGGCAACCAATGAAGGCAATAACCAGGCCTACAGTCAGAACCCCTATGCCCACCCACACTTTCAGATGATTCATGGCTTGATGGATCCACGCAGTCAATCCCTCTGCCATAGTGGGGTCCACCCTGGTGGAATTAACATGGACTATCTCGAATCTCAATTCCCTCAGGGTCTCTTCGAACTCCAAACTCCAATTCTGTAACAAGAGCTGTGACAAGGTTTTAGACATATTTGCAGCACATGTAAAACTATGATGTTGGATGGAAGTAACACATAATCCAGTCATTTTCCATTCGCAGCCTAACTATGCTAGCTGCCAGAGGGTGTCCACTTGCTCCTGCACCAGGTCAATTCTTTGATTGACCAACATCAAACCTCCCTTTATCTGAGAGTTGATGGAAGCCTGTACGTCCAGAGCAGTAGCCACACCTGAGGATAAGTTATTCAGGGTTTCTGCAGTTTGTATGGAATTGGTCAAGGCAAGAGCTGAGGCAGTGGCAGTGGCACCAATGGCCACCGTAGCAATAATTGCAACGATGGCTGCAGAAATGCCAAAATCTCTCTCTGTCTCTGTCTCCCTCTGTCTCTCTGTCTCCATCTCTCTCTGTCTCTGTCTCTCAGTCTCTCTCTGTCTCCCTCTCTCTGTTCCTCTCTCTGTCTCTCTGTCTCTGTTCCTCTCTCTGTCCCTTTCTCTCCAGCTTTGTGTTCAAGCTCATGTGATGCTGGATGGGTCTTCCCTCTTATGTCAAATCAGAAACTCCCTCTCAGATACCCCAGCAGTGTCTCTAAGGGATTCTAAATTTAGGCAAGTTGACAGTGTAGATTAACCATGGCATTTCCTGATTTTACCTGAAGAGTATGTGTGTTTGAAATGTTCCTTCCTTCTCTACCTTGTAGAAGAGTTTTAGAAGTTCTGATGTTCATTCTTCTTTGAAGGACTGGTAGAATCTGCCTGAATCATCAGGAACTGGGAATTTGTGCTTGGGAGACTTTTGTTTGTTACTTCTCTCTTAGTGGAAGCTGTGAGTCTATATAAATTATTTACTTCATAATGATTTAATTTGGGTGGGTCATCCTGGGAAGGACTATGTTCTTGAACTCAGTGTGCAAGCATTTTATTGAGAACTTGTGTATCTATGTTTATCAGAAAGACTACTACAATTTCATTCTTTTGTTGGGTCTCTGATATCAGGATAATACTGCTTTAATAAAAAGAATCTGGAAATGTTCCTTCATAGAAATTTAAAAAAAATTACATTTTCTATGGAAACACAAAAGACCCAGGACAGCCCAAACATCCTGAACAATTAAAAAAACAAGCAAGCAAGCAAGCAAACAAACAAAAAACCAAAGGAAACCAAAAACCTGCTAGAGGCAGGAATATCTGACTTCAAGTTATGCTACAGAGTTGTAGTGACAAAATCAATGTGATTACTGGCATAGAATCAGACAAATTGATCAATGAAATACAACTGAGAACTTAGATATAAGTATGATTTCCTGCAGCCACTTGAGTTTTTACAAAGAGGCAAAAACATACAATTAGAAACATACAGTATCTTCATCAAATCATGCTGGTTGATCTGGACAGCTCCACACAGGAGAATGGAAGTAGATCTGCATCTCTCATTTTCCACAAGCTCAGCTCCAAAGGTATCAAGAACCTCAACACAAGATCCGATAGAGGAGAAGGTGGGGAGGGGGCGCCCTTAGTGTATTGGCACAGGGAAATAGTTTCTGAACACGACGCTGGTGGTGTCAGCATTAAGGACAACAACTGATAAGCAGGACCCCATGAAACTCAAAAATTTGTACAGCAAGGGACATTGTCCTTCAAACAGAGAAGCAGTATACAGAATGGGAGAAAAATCCTTATCAGCTCTGTATCTGACAGAAGGTTTATGTCTATAATATACAAAGGACTAAAGCTAACAAACCCAGAACATCAAGAAAACACATAACTCATAAAAACCAGGGCCTGGAACTAAACAGAAGCAAGAAATACAAAGGGCTAATAAATAATTTTTAAAATGAAATGTCCTTGGCTATCAGGGTGCCACGCCCACTCGTCTACTCCAATAAAGTCTGCAATATCAGGGTCGAAAGCCTGATCACAGACAAGAGGCATTATGACTTCAAAGGGAGTTTGTGCCTCCTGGGTATTCAGTCAGTCGTTGGCATCTCCTAACTCAGAGGTGTTCCAGATCAGTCTTTCCAATCATCAACATGCCTTCTTATTCAGGCATAAAGGTACCCCAAGAAATGATTCCTAAATGGCTAAAACTTTAGATTGGGCGTTGTTCCCTGGCCAGCACAGCATTCCAATATATCCTAATTTATTACCAAGCTGTCGTTAGCTTGGAATTTCTCACAAGGAAGCTGCCTTATCAGACAGGGGGTCCTCAGAGTTAGCAACAGAGGTCAGACATCATTGCTCACTGTTAACATAGTTAGACTCCTCAGGGCAGTCCCACAGAAAACAGAACTGTTTTACATATCACTTAAGGGCATTTTCAGGAACTGCTAGATTGGAAGTTCCTGGTGCTTGCTTCCAGCTGACCCAGAGAATTAGCATAGGAATACCAAAATAGTCCCAGCGGGGAGGGCACCACTGCTCTTCCACTTCACACCTGGATACCTGATCTTACCGACCTTGATGTAACCATCACCTAATACCTGATCTTACTGACCTTGATGTGACTGTCACCTGCCTACCTGACTTTTGTCATTCACCCTGTTTTCTATATAGTATATAAGCCTGGTTTTCACTTTGTGCACGAACTTAGACGGACTAGAAGTTAGACTTAGATTCATTCATTTAGATTCAAGCTTTGAGCCTCATGCAGTCCGCAGCCCCCTGGGCGCAGAACGCTTGGGGGAGGGGGGGAGGTTCAGCGCCTGTCCAGAAGAGGTGGCTGCTTTAGACTCAGTGTGCTTCAGGTGGCCTCAGATGTACCTCAACTGCTGAGCTGCTAGATTTTTCATTTCTCTTTTGTAATGACTGTAAAAGTCTGATGCCATTTTTAAGAAATACATTCAGATCCTGTACTTCCATATGTTATCTCTGCCATCATTTCTTCGCCTACGCCTTGTCAATCTGACTAGGACCCTGTTTCTCCCGCAGCATCAGGCCCGCTGCATCAGGGAAATGCAAATTACAACTATTTTAATATTTTATTTTGTCCCAATCAGAATGACTAAGGTTTAAAAACATACCTGGTAACAGATGCTGGAATAGCAATGAGCGAAGGGGGACAGTTTTTTACTGTTAGTGGGACTGCAAGCTGGTGCAGCCACTGTGGAAGTCAATGATTGGCTACAGTACATCTAATGAAGTTGATACATGATTTAGTTATACCATCTTGAGAATATACCTAAAGACAACAACATCAACCAACCAGACCCCCCAGTGCTCCCAGGGACTAAACCACCAACCAAAGAGGGACTCATGGCTCCAGCCACATATGTAGCAGAGGATGGCCTTGTCCGACATCAATAAGAGGAGAGGCCTTTGGTCCTGTGAAGGCTCCATTCTCTAGTGTAGGGGAATGCCAGGGTGATGAGGTGGGAGTAGGTGGGTGGGTGGGGGAGCACCCTCATAGAAGCATGGGGAGGGGGATGGGATAGAGGGTTTGCAGAGGGGAAACCGGGAAAGGGGGTAACATTTGACATGCTTGCTCATCCATGTTCACTGCTATTGTACCCACAACAGCTAAGAAACAGCATAGACATCCACCAACTTATGAATAGTAATGAAAACGTACTTACATTCACAAAATAGAATATTACTCAGCTCCTAAGGAAAATTGAAACTGGAAGTTTGCAGGTTAGTAGATGGAGCTGGAAGTCATCCTTCTGAGATGAGGTAACTAAGATACAGAGAGACAGATGTTGTAATGCTCTCTCGCACATGCTATTGTCATCTTTAGAAATATATATGATTATGTCAGAGGACTAGTGGAGGTGGGAAAACTGGTCAGGGACCCACAGGGAGTGTCTTTCAAATAAGGAGAGATGGAATGCAGGTGGTGTGGGGAATAGTTACCATAGGAGGGGCGTGGGGGTAGGAGCTCAGGGAAGAGGACGGGGTGTGAGGAAGGATAATGAACTAAACACCTTAAAGAAGGCCATGTGGAAGCCTACCACTGCAGAATGTGTGTGTGTGTGTGTGTGTGCGTGCGTGCGTGCGTGCGTGCGTGCGTGCGTGTGTGTGTGTGCGCATGTGTGTGTGTGTAAGACAATGTCTCTCTAGACACCATAGGCTATCAAATAAAAATCCCAGGGACAGAAATAGCCAATGAGGTCCCATACACCACCAAACCACTTCTGGCTATTGGTTATTGCTCATTTCCTCCTCAGAATGTGTC